>NMRB01001587.1:46380-99294 GCA_002633025.1 Notospermus geniculatus | reverse complement strand
CTTTCTGTATGCTGCCTGATCTCTGGCATTTACCCACAAGATGATCACACGCGTCTAACTTTCCTGCGTCTCAGTGTGCGAGGACAAAAGAAAGTGTTGGACAAATTCTAGACAAGCCTGCCTGATCGTTTAACTTTTCCTTTGTGCTCTTGGGCTTAGACGCAGGAAAGTTGTACGCGTGTGATTATCCTGCGGGTAAACCCCCCCTGGTGAAGCACCATACAGACATCAGACAATAGTTTTCTAGGCCTTTAACCTGTGTAATGCAGAATTTGTACGCTGATCAGGCTAAACACCCTTTATGAATATGGCCCGTAGTCTTTATATTATTATTTTTAGTTCTGTTTTAACTTATTAAATAATGTCATCCCCAAACACGGGAGAATCCAACTTACCTCGACGCGAGTCCATGTCATAAAAATTTTCTAAGTTCTAATACCGTTTTTAGAGGTTAGCATAATGGTAAATGGAACAGCTTGTATTATACCTAAGCTGTTCCATCTACCATTATGCTACCCCTACTATATTACGATATTTTTAGAACTTACAAAATTTGTATGACCTGGACACGCGTCGAGGTACATGTAGGCTAAGTTGGATTCTCCCGCATGTAGGGGCCTACATCTATACATGTACATGTATCATCTTTTAGAGTGCAGGGAGGCTGCAATTACATGTACATAGGGGCTCATTTTAACTCGTCATTGCAGGGTAGGACCTGCCAATACTTTTTTTAGCCTGAGTAAAGAAAATCCCTATTGTTCAATAGTGTGTTCAATAGGGATTTTCTTTAGGCCCTACTTTGGCTAAAAAAAGTAATGGTAGGTCCAACCCTGCATTGTGATTCGGCACGAATCCTCTGCAACCTGAAGAATGAACATTGCATTTTACTGTTCACACCCGCATTCACTTTCAGATTTTGATTTTTAACGGAAAATGAGCCAAGAGAAATGAGAAGTTGTAACAGCGACCTAGAATCGGTGACGATGTAAATAAACCCCGCCATGAAACTTGTGACTTGTGAAACTCATGACTGATGAACTTACCTTTCTGATTCCGAGGGCCGCCACCAGTGGTCATGTTAACAGATTTAGTGTAACCACTTGAACCAACGTCATTAACGGCCTTAACCTTGATGTAGTAAACCGTATCCTCGAGCAAATCATTGATTTCGACTGTTATAGTCTTCCTTTTCTCGTTCTCTTTGAAGTCAGATTCTCTTCCCTCAGCTTTGTATTCTATGGTGAAATTCTGCGGTGCACCTCCGTCAAAACCCGCCGTGAACCAAATGACAAGGCCATCTTTGCCCTTTGCCAGGACTTCAACTTCCGTCGGCGCGTCAGGGGGTACTGGGAAAGTCAAGAGTATAAAAAAGATGAAATGATCTAAATGACTTCGTTTTCTTACGACATTTGATTACATGAGTCCACACGCCTAGGGCAAGCCGATTGTTAATTCCGGCCTAAACCAGGTTTACGGTCCCTAAAACATTGTTTAGGACCCTAAACTATGGTTTACGGTTCTAAACTACAGTTTAGACCTCGTACACCATGGTTAGACCAAAATGTCCATTTCGACAGGTCTAAAGTTAACCATAGTTTAGGATCGTTAACCATGGTTTCGAGTAAATCATGGTATACGGGTCATAAACTACGGTTCAGCCTAAACCACGTTAGCGTTAACGTGTGGTTTCTTAAACTCACTATAGTATGGGCACGTAACACACGTCAGCATAACTTATTTCCTGCAAAGGAATTGAATACATGGTTGTCCACGAGAAAGACGTTAGGCCACATAAAAAAAGAAAGCTGGTGATCGTCCCCGCCCGCCCCGCGAAAACGGCCCCGACCTGGTTTTTTTTGAAATTTTTTTTTTCAAAAAAAATGTTTTCAATTTTTTTTTCCTTCAAAAATAACTTTTTTTCTATATTCCCCCCAAAACGTTCAAATTGCCCTCTTACATATATTTTGACCATTGACATCACTTGTTGTTCAGTTCATATCGCACCTGGGATACAAAGGACGCGATTTCAAGGCATTTAGTTGACTCATTCTTCATGCAAATTCACTGTAAAAATTTTTAAAAAAAAAGCCCCCCTACCCACCTCCTCCCCGAGAAAAGGACGATCACCATTTTTTGGGGGGCCTTATGTAAATTTTCTTTTTACTCACATGACCTAGCGATCTCGTAATGGAAGAAGCTGCTTCCAACGGCATTTGTAACTTTAGCTGTGTAGTTCCCATAGTCGTCCACCGTCACAGACGTTATCGTCATAATCCATGTGGTCTCACTTTGTTTTATGGTTGCAACGTTCAGTGGCGAGGTCAGGTTCCCATCGAAGTACCACTCAATCGATGTTGGAAGAGGATGGACTAAAATGTTCAGAGTGATGCTGATACTCCGACCGGTTTGAATACGTTTAATTGCGTCCTTTTCAACTGCAGGGTTCCAAATAGCAGTGTCTTAAAAAACATTATTTACAATTATTTACAATATTATTTACAATTATTTACAATATAAGAAAGGTGGAAAAAACTCGAATTTCTTTAAAAATGGTATCGGTTGTAAAAATTTACTGAAAGGTATCGGTTCAAAAATGTTTAGTCCTTTACCACGTATACTTGGTACTGGTACTCTATAATGGTACTGATAGACGCCTCGTTTAAACATGGGCCATTGAACCATCTTTTTTGAAGATGGGGATTTGGCCTAGTGGTTTAAGGCGTGCTGCCCTTTAAGGGCGGCGCACACGAGCGACAAAATCTCGGCGACTGCCGACGAGACTGCCGACGACGACGTCGCCGGCGACCGTCGGGTCCGAGGTCGCTGGCCGACCAGTCGCCCGACCATTTCAGTGAACCGTCCGCAAACGCGATGCGACGTCCGGAAGCGACTGAAGACGACGACCAGTCTGGCGACACGTCGGGGCCGTTTGCGGCCAAAAATGTCATCGTCTCTTCATCGCCCGACAGATCGCCAAGTTCGTCGGCCTTGGCGACCAAAAATTCGCCGGTTTTGATTTTTAGTCGCCATCGTGCGTTTGGTCGCTCACCAGCCTATTACATTTGGCGGGTTTTGGACCAATCAGAACGTCGATTACATTGTATCATGTGATCACCAGCAACATATAAAAGAAGAAAAAACTGAAAACCAAATTCTCGCGATGAAGTTGTGTTTACACGAGCCGATTTTGTCGTACGATTGTGTCGGCCGACAGAGACGTAAGACAAAAACGCACCGTCTATACTAGACTTCCGAGACGATTTTGTTGTCAGTGCGACATCGTGTGCAGAAGTCGGGTGTTCTATTTTCACCCGACATTCGCTGCTTGTCGTATGGACTGGGCCAATCAGGGAGCGAGATTAGATCACGTGTATGAAGGCTACCTAATGACACACGAGGTCCTGAGGGACGCATGAATAAATCCGGGGAATAAATCGTCCCGTGTAAACAGATTAGCCGATCCGACAAATCTGTACGACAAATCTGATACGACTCTGTCTACGGCAAAATCGGCTCGTGTAAATAGGGCTTTAGGTAGAGACCACTGAGGCCGACCAGTAAAATCGACCAGTGCACCAAATGACCGCAAACGATGCGACTACTACTCTTCCGACCGGATTTCAGATCACGCCGATCCATCGAGCGACCACTGAGGCTTGTCCCACGACTAGTCGGTTGGTCGGGTGATCTACCGCAGAATAGGCGACAAAATCCACATATTCCGGTCGTTATGGCAGTCGGCGGGGTAATCTCCTTCAAAAAGTCGCTCGTGTGCGCCGCCCTTTAGTGCTGGCGATTGATGCCTAAAGCTGGATTTAGCTGCACGCGGTATGCGGATTGCGGAACGCGGTAAGCGGAACGTTCAATGCATTTCGCATACAACAAATCGCTTCCGCCGGGGATTCCGCGGCCCTATACCGCATTCCGCGTGTCAGCTAAATGCAGCTTTAAGCTACGTTTAGCTGACACGCGGAATGCGGATTGCGGAACGCGGAAGCGGAAAATGCAATGCATTTTCGTATACAACATATCGTTCCGCCGGGGATTCCGCGGCCCTATACCGCATTCCGCGTGTCAGCTAAATGCAGCTTTATGCGAGGATCCGTGGGTTCGATTCTGGTAGGAAGCAATGTCTTTCACCTTAGAAACTCGATTTCTATTTCATATTCTATACTTTAATGGTAAAGTCTTTACTCTGATCTTTCAACTCTTATCAGCTCTCCAAAACCAGGATTCCCATAACAGTAGATTGTAGATGGATAAAAACAAACGTACAGGAGACTATAAGTGTATCTTCCGCCTGAACCTTCACTTTCTTTATCGTGTCAACAACTTCACATCTGTATTTTCCTGCTGCATCCCTGACAACCGGCTTCAGCGACCAAGTTGATGCATTCCCTGATGATATCTTCAGCCCGTCTTTATACCAAGTATAAATCATCGGCCGTGCGAATGGCTGCCAAGCGTTGCAGGTCAAGGAATGGTTGGTGCCGACGATAGGGTCGTTGAAACCTGTGAGGAGTGGTGGATCCTTCGGAGGCCCTGAATTTGTTGTGAGCAATACATGTAAATTACAAGAAAAGGACATCGGAGCGATGTCAATGGTTTCCGATCCTGAAGACCTTGGCCAATCTACCACGAGCCAATTTCCAGTTGAAGTTATGCAATATTTTCTATACTCTAGAGCTTGAGATCGGAAACCATAATAAAGCAATTTAAAATACATGTAGATGTCCACGAGAAAGGCTTTTGTAATTTTTTCCTTTACTCACTTGGCTTAGGAGTGATCTCGTAATGGAAGAAGCTGCTTCCAGCTTTATTTGCAACTCTAGCTGTGTAGTTCCCATAGTCGTCCACCGTCACAGATGTTATCGTCATATTCCATGTGGTCTCACTTTGTTTTATGGTTGTAACGTTCAGTGGCGAGGTCAGGTTCCCATCGAAGTACCACTCAATCGATGTTGGAGGAGGATGGACTAAAATGTCCAGAGTGAGACTGACACTCCTGCCGATGTCAACAGACTTAAGCACATCCCTTTTGACTGCAGGGTTCCAAATAGCGGCGTCTGAAAAATTATTCATTAAAAGGAGGAAAAAGGAAAAGAGGAAAAAACAGGAAGATGGATATTGTGATGATGTCACTGAAAGGGCACTATACTAACATAATGTTTAATCAAATTTTCAAATTTACAAAGTAGGAAGAAAGTTGGGTATCGTACCTCCCAGTTTAAGGGCAGATCTTTACTTTGACCCTCCCGATCGTTAGTACCGGTACGCTCTGCACAACCAGGATTCCCCCGGGCGTACTAGGTATAGCTTTTACGGCCTAGGGGGGCAAAATTGATTGAGTCTGAAGGGCGAGGTCGGAGGGGGTCTGTCTCCCGCTAGTTACGCCCCTGTTCCCATACTGATACGGACAGTAAAGATAAAAACGTACAGAAGACTATAAGGGTATCTTCCGCCTGAACCTTCACATTCTTTATCGTGTCAACAACTTCACATCTGTATTTTCCTGCTGCATCCCTGACAACCGGCTTCAGGGACCAAGTTGATGCATTCCCTGATGATATCTTTAGTCCGTCTTTATACCAAGTATAAATCATCGGCCGTGCGAATGGTTGCCAAGCGTTGCAAGTCAAAGTATGGTTGGTGCCGACGATGGGGTTGCTGAAACCTGTAATGGTTGGTGGATCCTTTGGAGGCCCTGAAGTTCGTGAAAGCAGTAAAGCATTCTATCATCACTTCTGGCCTTATCTTTCGTTGGTGCTACAGCTCTCGGTTCGGGTGGTCATTTTTTGGGCCACCCGATACATGTATATACATATATTTCCTGAGTATTATCTAAGAACACTAATAAATAATGATGACGCGATCAGAAAGTAATAATCTCAAATTATCAAAATTTTGATAATCTCAAATATCTCAGCAACCACTCGACATATTTTGATGAAACAAATCTAAATCCTTAGAAGTCCATCAGAACTGCAACAAAATCACAAAAAAGTTATATACTAAAAATGTTGATTTTTAAAAAAATTTTCCTGATGAGCTATTACATAATTACGACATTTCCAAATTTTCAAAATTTTGATGCAGAAATAATATGACCAACAAGATGTACTTTCATGTGGAACGAACTGTGTTATAATTGGCCCGGCCAGTAGTTTTCGAAATATTTAAGGTATCAGGTGTAGATAAATTTATGTCCATGACTGTACATGTATACCTACTTGCTATATCTATCCTCACAGCTTTACTAAAGCAACCAGGGTCTCCGAAATCTTTACATCTCCAGTATCCAGCGTTCGATTCTCTTACTTTATCGATGACAAGGTTGAAGTATCTATTAGTTTTTGATACTTGACAAATTGTTCCCGTTGCCCATCTTATGTTGTCCATTCCGTGAGCAAGATTGCATTTGTTGTTTACCCAGAAAATCCCTTTGTCAGCTGAGTCACTGAAGGGACGTTGATTCCACTGCACCTGACCACCTTTTGGAATGATCAGTTCACAGAAAAGATCAACTTTATCTCCGATGGAAGGTGTTCTGTTGCTGACACTGGTCTTGTATAGGCCTGAACCTAAAACAAATACACGGCCGCGGAAGGGAGTAAGAAATAAAAGTGGAAAATAAGAAGTGGGAAATTTTGCACTTTTTCAATTTCTCAAATTGGATAACTTTTCCCATTTTGAGAAATATCGCCCGAAAAATCAGACAAAATGTCATGTCATTTTAAGAAAATTTCTCAAACTGGGACCCCCCCCATTTGAGAAATTGAAAAATTAGCGAAAAATTCCAAAATTTCCCCCTTTCTTCTTATTTCCACTTTAATTTCTTACTCCCTTGTCGACGTTCTTTGGACTCAAACTTGCATTAATTCTCGAAGTTTAATTTACTATACGTTGACTATTGATCACGGAGGTCGTGTCATCATTATGAAAGTAGCGGAAGTGTGATCTTCACAATATTACATTCTCCTTCTTCCAACTGCAATCATACTCACAGTAAACGAGGAGATTTTCTGATATGGCCTTTTTAATTCCACCAACAGTTGCTTCACATTTCCATAAACCGTCGTGTTTTGCACTGTCAACTGTAAAGGTAACCACTGCTCCAGAGGTAGTTACACCGTTAGGACTTGTCCATTTGTAGGCTGTGGCTCCTTCGTATTTACACGTTAGTGTATGAGTGGCTCCTTTCGCAGCCTGAGGAAACCCCGTCAGTGTAAACTGACCATTGACTGGAAAAAGAGATGCTTGTGATATCACAGAGCTTGAGAAACGGTACTTTTATCCTTAAACGTACACGTATCCCGATACGTTTGCGTTCTCACCACTCCTTTATTCATTTGAGACAGCACATTCAATGGGGACGATAGCCGACTTTTTCAATAGGTGTCACTAGTGGTTAAAACTATTGAAATGAAACTGACATCCAGGTGTAACGTCGATCAGTGTTCCCCGTATTTCTGTGTTTTTCTTATTGTTTCCCTCCTGACGGATTAAGCGGCAACTAACCTAACAATAACCATTCTAGGCCGCGTCTATTGTTGGGGAACACTGAGCTACAGAAACACTCACAGATGTTACACCTGTCCTGATCAATTTCCCACACAAAAGGCAGCCATTGTATTAGGACCGGGTTTCGGTGTGCTGCCCTCTGGCGAGCTTTAGGATCCCCATTTATGCGGATACGAATACGTATACTTGAGGTGCTTACAGGTCGACATTGCGTCTTGAAGCAACTCGCGGCAACTATAGCTTTCCGGCGATGGAAGCAACTCGCAGTGACTGATCAGTTGCCGATTTTGTCGACCTGAGCGCGCTTGTGTCTCCGAGCAACTGCCGGATCCGCGAGTTGCTTCGAGTTGCCCATGTTCTACTTTTCGGCGACTTGTCTCCAGTTCCACTCAGATCCGTCGACCTGTGCCTGCTGTTCGAGGAAACTGCCCGTTGCTCCGAGTTCCTCTTTTGAATTCCGTAACATCAAGTCGGTTGAGGAGATCCTTTCTGCAACGAACGCCGATACTCGAACGCTTTGTGAGACGAAAGTGACGACTAGGCCTATATTAACGTCTCCTCAACACTTTCGTTTTTGATGGGCTAACTTCTTATATGTATACATGACTATAAACTATCATAAAAGCTGATTGCAATGTCCCAAAGTTTACATACGAGTTCATATGCTAGAAAAGCCACCATATTGTATTCACACCGTCACGCCTTTGTTGGCACAAAAGGCTTAGGCCTGATTTTTTTTCCGAGGCAATTAGGAAGTCAAAATTGACGACAATATAAGTTGGGCAATTTCATTTAAAGCGAATGGCTCGCGGGGTTTGTTGTGGCGCCATGACAGTTGGTCATCGATATCAAGCAGCATTTTGAGAAAAAGGCAAAAGAAGGATTTTAGTTTAATGGGAAATGCATTAGACAACCAAACTTCGGAGGCGCATTCTGCAAAATCTGCCGCTTCAAAATCAATGGGAATAGTACAAAATGTACATCTTGACCTACTGAATTTGAAAACGTCATTAACCCATTTTAACAAATTTTTACTGGAACTTCGTCCCCAGTGTTTACATTCGCATATTTGCACTGGTGTTGCATATGGCTGGGGCAAGGCTTTGCCTGGAGGCTAGATTCACTATCTGTGGAAGGTACCACCAAAAATGTAAACAAACCCCGCGAGCCATTCGCTTTAAATGCAAAAAATGGAATACAATGTTTGTTGATACACACTCCTGTCCGAAGTCACCACCCACTCGATCGTTGAGGTGAATGTGACGACAGATTCTAATTTAAAGGAGCCCGGTATTTCCACTTTTTCCGGCGCCACTCTCCAACCCACGGGACTAACTACGTTGTCGGCGAATGAATCCGATTTATTATGTACATGTTGTAATGGATTTCTGTAGTTCATGTTGCTGCCGCTAGGTGGCTCCCCCTACGTCGGCAGTCAAGTTACCCATTAGAGATCACATACCGGGCTCCTTTAAGAAGTTTTCAGTCAGTTGACCAATAGGTACCAATAGCGGACGCATTCAAGGTTGACTGAGCACCAATCAGAGAATTTCATACATGTACATTTGTTTTTGGTCCGCTAGAACTTTGCTGCCGTCTATTGTGGATACACACTTGACACTAGCGGCGAAATATCGTGCCTCATTTCACCACTAGCGTAGGTGGAAGGCCGCCATTTTGGATTTTGCCGGCGCGCATGTAGAAATAGTTCGGTCGGCCTAATCGCACAATTCTTTCTAATTAGTATTCAGGTCATTTCTAATACCCCCCGGTACCACTTGTTATCGACACGAAGTCCTTTTAGTCTGAAAATATTCGCCTTGAACCCAACAGCACCACTTTTCAACATCATCTATCATCTAAGCGTAGATGCCACTGGGTTGGCGGTGACACGGCTGGCCTGTTCACGATGGTTAAAAACCTTTACCAAAATGTAGTAATCTGCACTACTTTCAAGATGGAAACCTATAGCACCTGCGCTAGTGGTGTTATAGAAGATAACGCCATCTAGTGTCAAGTGTGTTGTGGATAAGCTGGCTGACTGCTGCAACTGACTGGTTCAGAAAGTGGCACCGACTTTTTTACAACACTTCTACTTTCAACAGAGAGCCCTGGAGACAAATTACCCAACAGTCCTCAACAGCTCTGCCATCTCCAGTCTTCAGGAATCTTTGCGAACAGTTGTCATGAAACCTGTGCTAAGATTTGTTACCTCCCTATCACTGTAAAGGGTCCAACTGGGAATCGAATCCCCAAGCTCAGAGATGTGTGGGACGTAGCAATACTTCCACTGCACCACTCTTGAGAGTGCAACCATTTCCTGGCTGTGGTGTCTAGACATCGGGATGGAGACCGACCTCATGTGTATTAAAATATTAAATGAGTTTTATTCTGAATACAAAACAAGGACTGAAGTTACTCATAGATTTGTACGAGGTGTGTTGGTTACGAGCAAAGAACAGTAGGCCCTAATAAAATTCATTGAGATTTTTGCGAATTATCAGTCATGTCAGTCCCTGTTTGGCCCAGCTTCTCGTACCGTACATTGCGGTGACGTCCAGCACACTGAATAAATCATTCCCTTCATAAAACTGTCTTAATTTTGTTTTATTTATGTGGCGTTTTATCTCAAATAAATCAAACACAACCTCTTCCTCCAACAGTTCTTTTGGTCATCTTGATAGTCTACAATGTATGACGTCATTGACCGGTTTTATCATTCGTCTGGCGTGTGGCCAAGATTTTGGACGCTTCACCACCCACAGGTCATCACAGTAAACAGCAAACCCTGCTCTAAATTCCGACGAGTGAAATTCGGTCATTTGGAGTGAGGCAGGGACCACTCCATGAAGTCACTCCATTAGAGTAAAAGTCGCCACTGTATATATTGGCATTAGAAGCAACAAAACACTGTCTCTCTCAAAATGCAAAAATATTTTTTGGTATCTGAGAGAGAAAATAGGGCTGGAAGTATTTTTGTTCCATCTAATGCCAATACAACAGTGGAGCCTTTCACTCTAATGGAGTGACTTCATGGAGTGGTCCCTGCCTCATTCCAAATGAGTGAATTTCACTCTTCAACATTTAGAGAGAAGGTGATCACGTTTGAAAAGAAATACACTTAAATACACTTGACAAAGAAGTGGTTTCTTACGCATTCCGGTCCACTTGATCTACTGATATACATGCACGTGCCTCGTAAAACAATAATCTTATCTAACCTTCGTTGCTCTATCTGGTGACCTCCCTCTACTCCAGGTTGGGCTTTTTTATAAATAGTGTGTTCGATTACACTTCCTCGAGTAAAGCGCCACACGTTCTTGCTGGCTTGATGTGACAGGTTGCGCTTACTCGCCCCGGGCCCAACAGTGAGCCACCCTCCGAGCCGGTTACTTCGGGAAAAGATGGCGGCGAATCTGATTCAGCCAATGGCGAAAAAAGAAAATGCTTTGGCGCAACGGCAACGTTCTTTACTCGGCCTCACTGCGCATGCCCGATATCCGAGCTTCCCGAAGCACGCGCAAATAATCGAAACGCTAGAAGTTTCATTCTAATCAAACTGATTTTACCTCTGTTTTTGTTAGATTTCGTGTTGAAAGCGATGATTCGCGATCATCCCTCATGAAATCATATCACATGAACTTAGCAGAGCAAAATTAATGATTCGATCTACCCCTAGAACTTGATCATGATCACCCACAAGCTAATCAACAATTACTAGGTCAACTATGGGACTTTATAATTACTTGAATTTTGGTACCTGTAAATAATGATTCGGAGATTAACCTGAAGCACTTTTTCTCAATATATCAAGACTAGAATTCGATCACTAGGCCCCACTCAACGAGCTCGGGTCCTATCTGTCCGATCTTATCTTGTGATGTCATAATCGACAGTGATGAACTGAGAGTTCCTAGCCTTGGAAATCAGTCTAAACAATAGTCATCCTCCTGATCTGACGTTTTCCGGCAAGTCGGATCAGTGAAATTAGAAAATAATAACAGTTGTTTCCAGGAACAGTCACGTTTCCTAAATAAGGATTCGACTTCCAGGGAATTCATCCACACCTCTCGGTATCACTGCACAGTTTCTTGGAAATAAAAAGTTCTGGTCCATTTCTGCTGCCTTTTTCTGTCGAATTGGTTCCAATGGCGAGGATACATGTAAGTATTCCATATTTCTGATGATTTCTGCCGTTTTTGTTGACAGTTGACCTAGTATTTCGACAGGAGAGGTGTTTGTCAGTAGAGAAGGGATTTCCGCCAAAGTGAGCAAGTGATCGCCGTCTTGCGGTCATCGCTGATGAGAACTCCCATTGGTACGGTTGAAGCAGAGCGGACCGGACCCACGTGCCAACGGATCACGCTTTAGGTACCGCGTACCTTTTGTGCCATTCACGCTGAACTACATGTATCGAACATCCCCATTGGTCAATTAAAGCAGCCATTCACGTCCTTTTGATTGCTGGAACCAATGATGGCCACTCTTTCGTCTACTTGTTAACACGTTCTCACCGTTTATCTTCAAGAGGGAAAGAGATAAATCGATCTATTTTAGAAAGGGGGAAATTATAAAGAACACTGTCTTGAAGAGTTTTTCAAACCATATCACATGTTCATTTTTTCAAGAAGGAGACAAGAAGGTGCTCGCCTTCTCTTTGGATCAAGAACAAGACAGAATATACAATGCAGTTGCATCCTCACAGGCCACCGTAGAAATCACTGCATATCATTCTGTAATATTTGTCAACAATTTATGAATTTTACTCCTAAACGTGTCGACGCTGTTCTTACGAAATGGATCGAAGTCTCGGGAAGAGAGAGTCATATGTTCTCTTCTGCTGGATAACTCATATACAACATGACTATCCAGAAAATTGTGCATTTTCTAACGAAAAAAAGTTGAGTTTCGTCATAGAAGAGGTGACGGTAAGTATGTGGGCAAAGTACGATCAACGGCCCCGATTAGAATATTACTTTCGTTTCGTGGTAAAAATTAGGTCCAGTCCAAATGGATACATTCTTTAACCCCAATGTCGGCTTTATTTCAGGCCGAGGAATCAACCGTCGGCTCCGAGAAAAAAGGCGATGAAAATGAGGAAAGAGGGAGTTGGGGAGGACAGATTGAGTTCATACTCACCTGTATCGGCACGGCCGTTGGACTTGGAAACGTTTGGCGGTTTCCGTACCTCTGTTATCAAAACGGAGGAGGTGAGTTCGAGGAAGTCTAATAGGAGCAGTCAGCCGCGCATATTGCTAACAGATGGCAGCACAGTCTTAGCGGACCAAATGTACAGGAAATCTATTATGATCGCTGCTCGATCGATAATGACTGGGTCCGCTAGATGCATTGAATTGGGCCCTAGTGACACCTAGTGGTCAACTCGTTGACAGCTCCTATTCAGTTCGAATTCAAAAGAGAGAACCATGACTTTTACAATGTCTCTTGTTTGTACATGTATCTAATTCAAGAGTTGCCATTCGCGACAACCACAACATATGTGAACTCCCGACGCAGTTGTGTTCCGCGCCCCCTTCGGTTTAATACCCAAGGTTTACCCGCTCTCCTGAAACTGCTTCACTTCGTGAAATTCGCTGCGTTTGGTCAACAGATGGCACTGAGAGAGTCGACCAATGAGAGCCCCGAGCAACCTGTAAACAAGCTGGGCCTGAGACAATTTGTTATTGCCTGAGCTTATCATTTGATCTAGTATAGCCATAATAGCAGAAGAACATCCGTTGCCAACGGGCCAAAGATTTCTGAAAGCAGCGTGCTGATAGGCTATAAAACTCGCGCGAGGCCCTGACGCCATCTGTTGACCAAATGCGGCGAATATTCTACGAAGTGAAGCAGTTGTGAAGAGCGGGTAAACAGGGGTGCGGTACACAACTGCGCCGGGAGTTTACAACAAATATGCACCATGACCGAAATCTAAGATTTTCTCCCTTTACTCATGCATTTGTGGAGCAATTTACCCTAAAACAATACAACTTTTGCTGCCCTGAACATGCATGATTTTTCATTTCAGGTGCTTTTCTGATTCCTTATGTGATCATGCTAGTCCTGGTGGGTCTTCCACTGTTCTACATGGAAGTGGCCTTCGGACAGTTTGCGAGTTTAGGACCCATCAAGATCTGGACAATAAACCCTCTCTTCAAGGGCTTGGGATGGGCAGCAGTTATTGTGACCTATATCGTCAGTTTGTACTATAACGTCATCATTGCCTACTGCTTGTTTTATTTGGTGGCTTCCATGACAACCTCGTTACCATGGGAATACTGCCGGGAGGAGTGGAGCACTTGGCAGTGTAGAGACGGCAGGAACTGTAAGTAACCTTTAAAACCGCCTACAAAGTATGGCCTAAATTTTGGAAATTAATATACTAATAAGGCCAAAAATTAAAGGCGCTGCAGTAGCGGGCGTTTTCTCCATTGCCTACCCTTCGCGACGACACAACTCTTTTTGTAGCGCGCTGTGGTGGACGTTGAGTGTATCAAACGTATTTTCCCATTCTTGTGGCGAAGTTGATGAAAATCCGTGAAAAATATTTTTCACATTTTTTTCAGTAACTGCTTTGAATCTGACCCTTCCACCGATACCAGAGAACGTCACAAACTTCACTATAACGACACCTAGCGAGGAATATTTTTAGTAAGTAAACCTGGTTGCAGCAATTTTCCGGGGTTTTGCAAAAACGATCAGAGGCTTAGCAGCAAAGGTTCCATGCGTTTACTTCTTTTTATTAGTATTTCTCCGTTATGAATAGGCCTACTCGTGCTCCTTTTCAGTCGTGGAGTGCTCGGAATGACCGATGACTTAGGCCAGCCTGGTACTCTAAGCTGGCAGCTAACACTCAGTTTGTTCATCGCTTGGTTTATCGTCTTCATCGTCCTCATCAAGGGAATCAAATCACTAGGAAAGGTAGGAAAATTTTCCGTGGATCAATAATAGCGTTATAATGGTGTGGTGATCACCCATATCCTAAACTCCCTACGCAGTTGTGTATCGCGCTCCCTTCGGTTTACTCGCTCTCCACAACTGCTTAACTTCGTAAGATTCGCCGCGTTCGGTCAACAGATGGCGTTGAGAGAGTCGACCAATGAGAGCACCGAGCAACCGGTAACCAAGCTGGCCTGAGACACTTTTTCATTGGCCGAGCGATTCGTAGCCATGGTAGCACAAGAACATCCGTTGCCAACGGGCCAAACAGTTCTGAAAGCAGCGTGCTGATAGGCTGTAAAACTCGCGCCAGGCCCAGACGCCAGTTGACCAACCGCGGCGACTTCCACGAAGTAAAGCAGTTGTGGAGAGCGAGTAAACCGAAGGGGGCGCGGTACACAACTGCGTAGGGAGTTTACCCATATCCCTGCGGAAATCGCAAAACGTGGTGAAGCTCTGATGAATATCTGCGCTGCAGAGAAACTCTTGCTGTACATGTAGCCTTTTTTCTTGTCTATTTCTTCATATTTTCAACGCATTTATCGTTCCAGGTCGTCTATTTCACTGCCGTTTTCCCGTACTGCCTCCTGACAGCATTGTTAGTACGTGGAGCGACACTAGAGGGCGCTCTTGACGGCATTCTTTTTTACATCACGCCAGTGTGGAGTCGACTACTGGACGCCAAGGTAAGCTTCATTCATGCCGATTTTGAACTGAATCCATCTGATCGTAACTGTAGTGTTCTTGGATGGAAGAGAGAGGTTCTTTCCCATCGGAGAAGATTAGTGTCTTTTCCGCCAAAAAACCGGCCCTGTTACAACTTATAACGTTACACCGACGCATAATGTTACACTAACTCATAACGTTACTGGTGTAACATTATACGTTGACCCATCCAACTCATAATGTTACAATCGACGCATAATGTTACACTTCTTCTAACGCATAACGCTACACTTTTTGACGCATAATGTTACACCTGATCCTAACGCATAACGTTACACCGACTTAACGCATAATGTTACACCAATGTCAAATAAGCAATTCGGCGCTTCTGTCATTGCATATGCAACAAGAGGCCCATCGGCCTTGCGCTCAGCTGATTATGATCTGTCAACTCAAGAGGTTGAAAGCGTGGGAAAGAGAGACAAATAACGAATAGCGCACCTTTCTAATGGTTATCAAGTAAATATATAGGTTTTCGTCGCAGTGAGGAAGTCATTGTGAGCAGGTTCTGACCCATATCACTTTATGCACCTATAGCGGCCATATATGAATTTGGAGTGCAACTACATGTAAAACCCACAGGTGCACCGTCTAAGCCACGTCACGATGCCTATAAAATATGAAGTTATTGACCATGTTGACGAAGATCTCAACTTATGGAGCAGAATGCGAAATCCAAAGTGGCCACCTGGTGGCCACATTAGTGGTTGGAGTACACCTAAAAACTGATATGGTGCAATATCTGACCTACGTATATCACTATGCCTCTAAAGGTTTGGCCTTTGGGTGGAAGGGGTTAATATCACTTGGTGAATCGAGATAGATATCTAATCAGACAGGTTGGGTAGAAAAGGAGTTAATATCAAAGGTCACCGGGTCAAGGTCAACTTAACACTGGTATAACATTATGCGTTAGGTCGGTATAACGTTATGCGTTAGGATCAGGTGTAACATTATGCGTCAAAAAGTGCAACGTTATGCGTTAGAAAAAGTTTAACACTATGCGTCGATGGTAACATTATGAGTTAGATATAACGTTATGCGTTAGTGTAACATTGGGTAGGTTTCGAAATCAAACGATAAACCAAAAATTTACGACAACGTTATTTTTCATACTACACATTAACCAGATTTTGCATTGCATTTTCGGTACAANCGTCTCGGGGTCGTATTATGAATGCGAATTGTCTCCTATCAAAAGATACGTCATAATACAGTTATATTAAGGAACTAGAATAAAATACACTCACTAAATCAAAAATGCTTCCTCCTTGAAATTTTTGTCACACCGCACGCACCAGATAATTAAAATCACTCGGGGCTCTCAATTGAAGGGCGTGGTCTGACTTCATTTTCGCCCTTGAATACGCCCCACACACACACGTAAAGAATATCCGGGTGTTCCCCATGGTGGTCCAAATATTAAAGCTGAACTGTCGGCTATTTGCAGGTATGGAGTGACGCAGCAGTTCAAATCTTTTTTTCCCTGGCCGTGGCATCTGGTGGCCTTATCACAATGGCTAGTTTTAATAAGTTTAATAACAACTGTATGAGGTAAGGAAGGTTTCACAGGATACCGAGTTGGTGCTCCGATTCTGAAATGTACGAAACAGTTTTCTGCTTGTGCGGAAATGTTGTGAATTTTTATGATGAAGAAACCTGAAAATTGAGTCGTGGTGTACTACCATTGTTCTCCCTTTCTGGGAATTTTGAATCCTGAGGGCCTAAATTTTACGTCGAAGAAAGCAGAGGTTGCGCCTAGAATCTGCAAGGCGTTGTTCTTAGACCACTCTGTAAAGTAGGCCTATTTATGACTGTGTAATTCAATTAAATTTGACTGCCACTCAAATTTTATTTTGATATTGTGACGTCATCTCTTTCCAGGGACTCTCTCATCGTTCCACTTATTAACTGCGGGACTAGTTTTTTCGCCGGTTTCGTCATCTTTTCCGTGCTCGGGTTTATGGCGCATGAAAAAGGCGTCTCAGTTGCCTCTGTTGCGAAGGACGGTACGTGACGTAATAAAATCGACCCAAATCGACCCTTTTCTGGCCTTTTCTGATAATTTGGCAAGACTGAAACTTTGGAAGATATTCCGAACAGATGATGTGTCAAAGTGTCGCCCGTCGTGCTTACGACAGCTCCGAGAGTAATTCAGTGTTCTTGCTGCGGGCATGATACACACCGTAGTATAGTCTGACCAATCAGGATGATGGACTTCACAAATTATTACAACCCTATATTGTCGAATGTGAATATTGCTTCGACAGGTCCCGGCCTGGCGTTCATTGTCTACCCAGAGGGCATTGCCAAGATGCCTATAGCCCCTTTGTGGTCCGTGCTCTTCTTTATCATGATGCTTACGTTAGGACTCAGTTCACAGGTAGTGTCGATTTCTTTATCCTCATATCTTCCACAAATTTCTGTCAAAAATACGTTTCACCAAAGTTCTCTGTCTACGAATGATACACAGATGATTTTGACCTACTTTGCTGCGTCCTATATTTTTCTGAACTAGACCGTTCAGACATCATTTGCATTCATAATGAGCCCGATCAGCCAATGAGAATCAGTTTTGATGCAAGTCGACCCCTTTCCCTCATCTACGAATGATTGACCGATCTTTCTGCCCTACTCCACCTCCTATTGGTTAACTGGGCAATTCCACCCCATCTGCATGCATAATAAGCCATATTAGCCAATAGGGATGTGTTTTAAATGCACGTCTTCTTTCCGCACAGTTCTCACTGGTTGAGACAGTGATCAGCGCCATCTCAGATGAGTTTAAGCCTGTTCTCAGAGCCACCACTACCAGGAATATCGTATTTAGAGGTGTCGTCTGCTTCGTCTCATTCCTCTTCGGCCTCCCCATGTGTTTGAATGTGAGTTATTTTCTATTTATCAAAACGAAGTGGCTATTTATCAAGCCCGGCTCGCTAAACAGTACGCAAAATTGGGCTTAAACGTCGAGCTGCCCGTATTTCCGGAACCAGGTGATAAATACTCTACCACTGCCTTCAGTGTGTTGATTGGCACATCGCTAAGATGTGGGGCCTACACCCCTGAGGTCGAGGGTTCGATTCCCGTGTGGTCATGATATTTTTTTCATTTTTTTTCTTTTTCTTGTTTTCCTTTTCTCAGAAAATCATGTTGACTCTCCGAAATTTCTACATACAACAACTGGTTAACTATTTTTTCTTAGTGGTGACACTGATAAAATCGTCTACTGAATCGTTGCATCATCCTGCTGGGCACACCCTGGTGTTCGGACTCACCAAGGGTGCCTAAAGCCCATCTCCCACTTGGTCAACTTTCTGACGAAACTTTGTGATTTGTACTCTTCCAAACCTTCTTTCCAGTCCGGCATGTATCTCCTTAACCTGATAGACAACAATATCGGAGGTTACCCCCTCCTTTTCGTCGGAATGATGGAATGTATAGTTTTACAATGGATATACGGGTTTAATCGATTCGCGGAGGATGTCAAATTGATGTTAGGAAGCCGTCCAAACTTTTTCTGGAGACTGACGTGGTGCTTCATTTCACCTCTAGCTATGGCTGTGAGTATCAAACTTGAAATCGACGGCTGGTAGCTATACACGTGAACAATCCCTCGGACATGTTGGAGGTGGAGCCAACCAAGAAGGGGCTAAATTCAGCTTCTAATCTACGGCGTCTTATGTGTTCTGGCCTAACAAAACGTAGACGGCCATGGTACACTATGGTTGACCCTTCACGATGACACTTGCAGATACAGTAGGCCTACATGTATATCTCAGCGCCGACCCCGCAAAAAACTTGCAATGCATGAAATGCACTTACATGTACATGTAATCTGTCTTTTTTCAGGCTGTGATTGTGTTCAAGGCTTATCAAAATAGCCCTGTCAAATTCAACGATTATTTATACCCGTCCTGGGGCGAGGCTATCGGATGGCTGACTGCCCTTTTCCCAATTCTAGTGATGTACATCTGGCTTCTTGTAAAATTCTGCATAGTTTCCGGATGGGAGGTAAGTACAGCGCAGATTTGTTACACACATTCTGATTGGTTAATGATTGAAATACTCTGATTGATTAAGCCCTTTCGCTTCCATTCGGCTCGGCCTCGTTCGGCCTCCTTCGGGTACTTCGGGATTTGTCGGGAGTCCGACTCGGCTGTATAACAATACGCGCCATCTTGAAACGGAAGTGGGTCCTCAGTTCCGGCGATTTACTAACCCATTCGTCCGCCGGATAGTGCCCAGGTGATGGTGTCTAGAATTACACGATATCGCATATTTTTTGAAAATTCATCATTGTATATATGAATTACTTAAAACTATAGATTTATGCGTACATAAGATCAAGGAAAGTATGATATTATGTTGCTGCTACGCATGCGCAGTACGTATTAAGTAGTGCTCCTAACGCGGATGAATGTCTATCCAAGATGGCGGTATTCTTCATACAGTAGAGATACTTTTCGTCTCGTCAGAAGTGAAACATCGAAAAAGTATCTCACAACGTAGAATGTTCCGCTTCGTCACCTCATTCAGTCCATAAACCTCTGTTATTTGTTGCTTTCAGGCATGCCAGAGGGCCAACACACCGGAAAATATTTGGGGTCCAGCTTTAGAGATGCACAGAACCGGATCGTATTCAAGCAATCATGATGCCCCAGGAGAAATCGTCTTGGACGAGAAATTCAACGGAATGGTTGGGCAAGACAATCTAGCTTATACCAAAATGGTTAATGGGCAAGACAATCTAGCTTATACCAAAAGTTCAGAATCCCTTGGACGATTCTGAACGCTTGACTCTTTTAAAAATTGGCTTGCGATCTTCTGTGCAAAACGTGCCATTCCTATGGGAACGACGTCCCGGCGGCCATTTTGATATGAATGGCGGCGGTGTGCATAATAAGATGACACGTGACAGCCGCTTTTGTCTCCTTTGACATTTATCGGGAAGGAGTAGACCTACCGGGGTAGAAACGTAGCGACGTCGAATTGGTCGTCACTGGCGCTGAAGTCATAACATTTTTTTGTGGTTTGGTCGAGGCTACTTGTAGCTGCAAACCTGTTGAGATCAATAGTGAAGTATGGTGCGCAAATGTTTGGTTATGGCGTTGAAGAGATTTGTGGCAGCCTGTTGCTTGTGTGATCTAATACAGACATTTGTGGGCAAGGCTTCCCTTGGGGTGAAGGATTTTTCATACAATTCGATAAAATGACCACGTGACTTTGTGCATGTATGTACATGTAAACAGTTTGTGCATTTCATGCATGGTATTGTAGTTTGTAAATAAATGTAAATAAATTGTAAATAAAAATGATTCAGTAATGGAGGAACGATGCTCGTTCAGCAAAACGACGAAAATTCCTAAACTATTGCCCGTGACGTAGGCAATGACGTCACTTCTGCCTCTTTATCTCACCTTGTCTCAGTAGTATAAAGCGAAGGGGAAAATTCCTGTTTGTTGAATGGAATTGATTTGTCTGATTGGTCAATGAATAAAGCGAAGTTTTGTACAAAGAATGTCATTGGCTATTTATTTTGCGAAATTGCTGCGTTTGGTGGTCAGTTGCCTTTTCAGTGCTTAGTGGATTGTTAAAGCGAATCGATAGCGGATTTTGTTTACATTTGGCTGGTGTTTGTAAACACAAAATTCAGCCAATCAAAATGCACGAAAATTTCTTTGTTGACATTCTGGAGAAGTTTGTTTACATTTTTTGCTGAAAATTCGTCCCCTTTCAAATTCTATTTCCAAATCAAATTTTTTCGCTTTCGATTCGCTTTAAGCTTGATCTTGAAAATAATGGCTGCAGGAAGTAGGGAAAGGCGTCACAAGGGGGATCAGCCGTATTAGAAAAACGGGGGGGGGGAGGGGGAGGCGCTTCTTCAAAATGGCGGATCGCGCATCTACTCAGCTATCTTTGTGAATTTGATGGCCACTCTGGCCCCATCATTATGCGATATGACGTAACAATATGCGGAAGTCAGGTTTTCAGTCTGAACATTATGTGGTTTTTGCGGCGGGCTTTTTAATTTAAATTTCAATTCGTTATGGGCCAAAAGAAACGCTCAATGAAGTCGAACAAGTCGAAATAAATCAAAACAACGATGATCAAAATAAAAATTGAAGAAACCACGTAATTTTGCTCTGCAGTAATCTGCAGTATTTATTTCAAAGAAAAACTGTTCCCGAATGGGCCACAGATAAAGGATGCCATTTATTTCCTACGCTACCTGGTGTACCGAAGAGAAGGTGGAATGACCGTGTTTCCAAATATCTATTTTTAACTAGCCTATATGCCTTCTCATTACGACTCGACTTGGCTGCATGTGCACTAATTTGTACATAGGCTACTTTAATGTGCAAAAATTCGTCAGACGCCTTATAGTTACTACATGTAAATTATAAAAACTTTTATTTGTGGCCCAAAGGGACTGTAGAATGACTTTGAAACATGAAACTAGACATAGGCCCATATATAGTCACTTTTTGTGCCATATTTGCTTACGTCTACTTCTTCTCCTCAGGCAAAGTGTATTGGATGAAATCATCATTGATTTCGCACGAACAGTGATCTCCATATGGACAACTGAAGATTTCTCCAGGCTTGTGACAAGAGCCATCATTGGCTGGGCATTCTGAAATGGAAAAGGCAGTGTTTGCAGTTCATAGTGTAGTTCCCTATATTTCACTGCCCATAAACGGTGGGCAAACGGCCAATGAACCTTTATTACCACAGGATGATTATGTGAAGTACTATCAGAAGAGAAATGATAAAATGATTTTGTGGAGAAAATTGGTTCTCAATTTGAGATTAAAGGGCCTCTAGAGGCAGCTTTTTAGCAGGTATTGATATGATTACTAACACAGAATTGGTGGCATGAGGATCCAAATTGGGCATCATTTTTGAAGTAAAATTTCCTCAACGTGAACATTTAATCCATATTTCATGAGTTCGTGGTTACTAGCGCCACCTGTAGTGTAGTGGCAGTACTGTTAGTAGCCCAATAGCAAGCTGCCTCTAGAGGCCCTTTAAAATCTCATATTTTGAACTCGGGTGACAGTATCTGCCCTACCATCAAAAAGCAGGAAATTTTTACGTGTGCCCGATGTAGGCTACATGTACGTGTTTTCGGGTGAAATGTACATGTACACGTACATGTATTTCTAACCTCCGATATATTCTGAACACCAATGCTCAGACAACCACAACAATACGTTATCTTTGATACCGAACTAAATGCTTACTTTGTTCAATCGTCTTAGGACCAGAGATGGTGCATTTATACGTGGTGCAGGAATCTTCGTATGTTTGGCCAACGTTGTAGACTTTGGTCCGATCAAGATTTGAACAAACTACAGTGAAACGTACTGAAAACAACCAGCAAAACGAATAAGGCTAGGGATACACCGAACGCGATACGTATATTCGCGCGGCAAAGGCTTTGTTACATGTATTTTCCGCCGCACTGCACGCAAACAAAGGCTTTCAAAGCATAAATCGCGCGCGTTGCCCTGTCGCACGCGAATTCGCGTTCGGTGTATCCGCAGCTTACATGTAAATGAAATGATCTGCATGTCCAATGCTGAGAATTTTCCATAGGTGGCGCAAATGTCCATCGATGCGCAGGTACGTAATGTGTCTTTGTTGAGAATAAAAGACTTACCATAGGACATATAACACACTTTGTGGCCATTGTACTCAATAACACTGTAATCCTCCGGACATGTGCCAGCTGAAAGTTCAGAGGAATATTTTAGGAAATATACAGATAAAATAGGTAGGCCTACACTGTAGCTAGATATACCCGAAATAGGAACAGAGTGAACAGGGCGGAGTCTGTTCTCCGAACGCGTCAGCCTTCGAAGTTGCTCCTCGGTGAAATCACTCAAAAATGTTGGGTTGATAATTATGACACCACACTTACTGAATTTTTGGTAACACATCCTTTCGCCGTTGACTACACCCTCTTCCATATTAGCGGGACATTTCGTTTCTTGAAAAAAACGCCAGAATGAAATTAAGGCCACAAAGTTAATGTTGCTGGCCTGAAGCTTTATACATGTACGCCACTACTGCGCATGCTCAGCTAGCGGGTGCTTTGATTTGATTAAAGATCACAGCAGGTCGAAGTTAAAAGGTATGAAACTGAAATATTTCGCCAAAATTTGGCCTTTCAATTTGCCGTTTCTATATTGTTCGACACTTAAAGGTGCTCTAGTTTGAATTGTAAACATTACGGTGTGCCACCTATTGTCAACTTCTGGTACTAACAAATCAGATAAAATCGAATTAAGTCTCGCCTTTCACAACTTTTTGAGCGTAAAATCATAAATATATTTCAGTTACAAGAATATTTATCAAGATACATGTAGATATAAAAATAGATAACATTAATGTTTTGGTATACTGTACACGGTGTTGCCACCTGTCCGAGGAAAAATAACTATTATAATCAACCATGTAAATAAACAAACCGTATGTTTACAATTCGAACTAGAGCAATCCGTTCTGAACTCAGCAGAGGCCAAGCAAGTGAATTCTAAAAACTAAATGAACAAGTTCAACGTATCTTACCTTCACACACTCCATTCTTTAGATGGTGGCGGGCTGGACATGTGAAGACTATATGGAAAGAATAACCAAATAGCTATGAAAATATTCAGTCGATAGCCAGACCCACGTACATGTAGGCCTACGTTCAACAACAAGACAAAGACAAAGTTATGCTACATAAATCTGATTCAACAACGGACAATGTTAGCATGCTTAGTTTAAGAAATCAAACGATAAACGTTAACTTTACGACAACGTTATTTTTCACACTGCGAATTAACCAGATTATATATTGCATTTTTGGTGCAAAAATAACGTTGTCGTCAAGTTAACGTTTATCGTTTGATTTCTTAAACTCCCTAAAGTTACACTGCTGATGACATGTACGTGATACGGTAGATCATTACCCGTAACAAACTGGTCGACTTACTTGATTTCTTGTAGCAAACCAGCTGGCCATTGAAATCATCCCTGATGTAGTCTGCGGGACATCGTCCTCCAACTAAAGAAAGATTCAAATGAAATGATGGAGGCATCTTATGAGAACCACTTGGCTCAAGGGCAAAGACGGTGTTGCAGTAAAAAGTGTCCACTTCTATTGTTGAATGACGGATTAAGGTGCGTGGGTACAGAAACCAATCGCCAGAGATTATATTGCAACAATAGGATCATTTGTTCCCAGGACAGTTTTTCCTAGGACATTCTTTCCTTTCACAACTGTTCAGAGCCTTACAAGGCCGACTGATAATGTCAGCTCCGCTGGGATGCCCTTTCCTCAACTTATACGTGTATTTGCTAACAAATGATATTTATACGGCGGACGGCAGACGGCGGACCCCGTGGCCATCTTCGTTCTACGGGATTCCTTGGAAACTCGGGTATGCAAATGAGTGTTAGGCAAATTCGTATTTTACGACCAATCACATGTTTTGGTTTGCCTACCAGATACGCGTGCGCATGCGTTAAATCTCCGGAGAATCGAATATGACGGGAAACGATGCTGTGATGATCATGTCTGATCACAATAAGCTACAACATAGCAATAGTGACAGTGGCAACAAAATTCTATATCGCTGTTCACCGATTCCTTACTTGCATATGGCAGGCAGTATGTTTTCCCGTTGATCTCAGCGGTCAATGTGTTTTTGGGACACCCAACAGCACCAGTACCACCTGTAAGTGGGAGAGCATGTCAGGGTTAATTGATCAATCATACTAAAGATGGAGAAGCCCCTCTTAGATTCCTACAAAATCCCGGCATTGAACCTGACCTGCCTAATCTTGCAAAACTGCACACCCGAAGAGGGGATATAGCCTATATGTACGTATAAGCTGGGAGCGCGGAGACGGGTAACATGGTGCTGGGAAGATTAGGACTATGCCTCTGAAAAATCTTTGAATTCCTTGCAGAAACGATAAGATTTTCACAAGAAACTTTCAATATCTGAAAAATTTTATAACCGAAGAAATATTCTTTACCTGGTCCGGGAGCAACAAAACAATATTTAGTTCCAGCAATTACTATTTGTTTTGAGTCACCTGGGCAGTTTCCACCAACTGAAATACAAGCAAAGGCCATTAAAACAATAAATCGACTTGAGACTTGGGAGTCCACCTTCACTTTTAGTAACTTGTTAACTTATAACTAGATTCTATTTATTCTATTGAAAATAACTAACTAATGGGAAGAGAACTCTAGGTTAACGCCATGATCACATCATAAATATCATAAACCTACCAGGATTTTTGAAACAGAATGTGATTCCACCGATGACCTTGCTCTCTGTGTTCAGTGGGCAGACCAGACCTCCGATCTGCTTATGAGTACCTGGCGAAAAAGAACAATAAAATCAACAAGATAATCGGCCAATCGGTTATGAGTCGCTCCACTGCGCTCCCCCGTCATTCCTCATTCATTCATTCGGCATGTCAATACATTTGCCATGGTTATACCCTTTTGCTGATGATAATATCAGTGATTTACCTGGCGCATAGTTAATGACGCAATACTCCTCTCCATCGAAGTCCATCCTTGTAGTGCCTTCTGAACACGTTCCCGAAAAGACTAAATAAAAAGACGGGCTTTGGTCAGCAGAGTATTAAAAAGAGTGATGTTTATTGCCACGATAACACACTTCACGATAGCTGGTATTTAGAATAAAGCAGTGGGGCATTTATTATGGGAACAAAAACGAAAGGAACATTCACTTCATAGAGACCAACGTTCACAAAATAATTCAGGACAATCGCTAAAAGCGTTTAACTGAATGGACACGGTATTCAAGATGGCCACCATAGCCGCCATCTTGGACGAGTGGTGGTGCTGGTTGCCGATGAAAGGAGCCTTTCCCTCATGAAATATTTCAGTTTGATCGCCCAAAGCTCACTTGACGAAAATAAACCAAATGTTAACGAACACAGACACCCAGAGCGATGACACCGACGCAGAGGCACCGACTAGTACATCAATGCCTCAAATTCCTGAGACTGGGGTTAAAAAAAGACAATTTGTTCATCGAAAATCTACAAGAGATCCCTGCTGCAGGTGAAATCGATACTTACAAGTGGTACAGAAGGGAATTCCATTGTAAACCTGTCCATCGGTTCCCTCAGGGCAGGCAACTGAGGGTACTGGAGGAAGGAAAGGGAGGGATGAGTAAAGAACGACAGCAGCATGCCATTCGAAATGATAGAACATGCTCTGCAAGGTATTTTAACTGAACGATTCGAACTTTTCTTGGATTTGTATCTTGCGTTGATTTTCATTGGCTTTTGAAAAACATGATTATTTCATTTCATGTAATAGATAAGAAACCTACTTTTTCCAGGAGCCTGTACGCAAATGAATTTTCCGTTATATTTCAACCTATTGAGGCCGTGGGTGCAAACAGTTTTGACTGGAAAAGAATAAAATATGCGTTTTTATTGCTCGTGATAAGTATCATGTTATGTAAAGCATTTTTATTTGTTCAAACGAAGACTCCGCAAGATGACGGTTGCAAACATGAACAAAACGTCAATCAGGAAAGGTTTTCTGCCCACTTAGTAACTCCCACCACAATTTCGAATTGCTCCCCGTATTTCCCTGCAAACCGGAACTGCTTCATCTTGTCCAAACAAGGCCATCGACTGGATGGGCGTCAGGCAAGATAAGACTGGTGAGAATCAGATGGAACTGCTTCGATTCATGCGTTTCTTAGAAGTTGACCAATAGGCGTCACTAGTGCGTGTTAGAATTGGCGCGAAACCAGCCAGCCAATCAGTGATCAGCTTAAGTTTCAGGACCATTTTGGGGGCATAGCGACGGTGGTCCGAGCAGCCAATTGTGACCTGTGCTTCAAGCCAATCAACATATATCTTACGGCGGCCTCGGCTGTTCTAATATTTCAAAAAATATTCCCGGGGCCGACAAAGCCAGCGTTCAGGAGTGAGTATAACGATAATGTGACATGGAATACTGGGGCCGAGCGTAGTAGGCCTACTAAGTACTGACGCAGTTCCATTTTCATAAGATGGGCACTTCAACTTCATCGGTTCGGCATTTCTCAATTTATCTGCTAACCTGTGTCCATGACGCAATACTGCATTCCACCGAATTTCTGCATACTCATTCCACTGTGAGGACAGTAGGTTCCAGCTGGCAATTGATCTGGAAATGGGAAAACGGTATGTTATGGACAAGCATCCTGGGTTTGTCAACTGACGAAAAAAGATGGAATTCCAATCCTATTTTATCATTTCATAAACTTTCTGGTGTCTGCCTCAAAATATACTGACCTTTGACACATATCGTGTGGCCAGCCAAAGTGTACTGTTTGAAGCCATTCGCACATTTACCATTCACTGGAATTGTAATATGTAATTGTCATGCATTACATACTTCTGGACAAAACTATTAAAGGAATGGTGATCAATTTCGTCAATATTAAACTCAGATATACATGTAGCTGAATGTAAATCGTATGTTGTCTATGTTGTCTATTTCCATCAACACCTACTGTATACGATACCAAAACCTACTTATCAATCTACTGCAGAATAGGATTTTGTCTATTTCCACCAAAACAATGTACTTTATAGTCTCTGCATATTCTGCCGAAGGAGGCAGATGATTGCCATTCTGAGTGCAACTGTCCCAAGGACATTTCGGCTATAATTACCTGGAGTTGGTGCACATATGCTCATCCCATAAAACACGATTTTTTTCATTCCGTTCTTGCACCCTGCAATAAAAATGTTACTTTCTATCAATATTGGGTACCTTTCTACATGTACAAGTACTTGTGTACCGTTTATACATTAAAGGATATTTTATGCGGACTAAATACTTGAACAAGAAGGCGGGTCCACTCTGAAGTGCTCCAGAAAGATATCCCCTCACACTTTTTAGGTTCGGCCACCGTCGAGCTCTAATCAATTCTTTTGTGAACAATTTGGCAGCAAAAGAAAAGGATGGGGAATCCATATCATGTTACTTACCTCCATTGGAGCTGTAAACACAGAAGACATCTGCACCGACGCCCATACTCTCCATTCCTTTTGGACAATGTGCTGGCTTTGGTTCAGGAGCTGAAACAAATACGACAACGATGATTAACTCATGGTATACTGCATGCACACCTTTGATACGCCATGAAGAATCTTATCTCCAGCTTCACTCTCACTGTCACTTACATGGTCCAGGGGGCAGGATGCATCCAGTTTGGCCGCCAAACATGAGTGGTATTCTTCCTTGTGCACAATTACCATCATTCCCTGGAAGACATGGAAGAATGTTGAGTCGCAACGTGTAAAATCTGACATATCAAAGCCTGTTTATTGCATTGGACATTTCTTTTCTATTGACCATTGAACCCATCCTGAGAATATCAGAGGTTCTAGCGCCAGCTCCCTTCGTCACCGCACACAAACGTTTGTATGCCGTGATGGTGGAGGGATTAGGGAGGTTTCAAAATCAAACGATAAACGTTAACGTTAACGGCGTTATTTTTGTACTGAAAATGCAAAATACAGTCTGGTTAATGTGTAGTATGAAAAATAACGTTGTCGTAAAGTTTACGTTTATCGTTTGATTTCGAAACCTCCCTAGTAAGGCCAAGCGCACATTTGCGGCAAGACTCAATGCGGTAGGGGTGTTTTTAAAGTCGACTGACCCAACGCTGGCGACTCGTCATTCAGCCGGGACAGTCGATTTTAAAAAACACACCTACCGCATTGAGTTTTGCCGCAAATGTGCGCTTGGCTTAAAGGACCACGGTATTGCCACTTTTTCTCGACAGCCGGCGCCACCGCGCCACTCTCCAACCCGAGGGTCTAACTACGTGTCGGCGAATGACCCGATTTACTGCGTACATTTTGTAATGCATTTTTGTAGTTTGTCTTACTGCCGTTAGGTGGCTCCCTCTACGTCGGCAGTCAAATAACGCATTTGAGATCCAATACCGTGCTCCTTTAAGAACCACTGATTACTCAGGATGATTGAATCTGCTTTAGCAAGGTCATCACCATGATGTTGGGATTCCTTGATCTGGCAGCAATGCTCCATGATGATACAACTGTGGCACCTTACCTGGTGGAGAAACACAAAATACTCGGCTGCCAAAACTGCGTTCTTTCGTACCCTTTGGACACGAAATTCCAGCCGGATTGGGACTTGTTCCTAGGTGTGGATAGAAAAAAAGAGCGCAGCTGTTAGATTGTTGGTTCTATACAGTCTTTATAATACAATGACGGACACAGTTATCAAAGATTGAATCTTACCAGGTCCGAAAGGAATCCTGAGGCAGAAAACTTTTCCACTCCACCTGAGCGTCATCCGTCCAGCAGGGCATTTTCCACTTGGTGCTGCAATTGGGAAGATATTGCGATTGCATGACCCAATATTTAATGAAGGTTGTGATGAAGGCCGATTCAAACCATGGTACGACTCATCGGTAGCCAAACCTTTTATCGGAATCGCAAGCATTGGAAATTGCCTTCCACTCTGGCACTTTCTTGCGATGTAAAACTAAGAGGCTACAATGTTGTAAACATACTTCCGTAAACTTGAGGTGATTTTGACACAATGTGTTAAATTGGCCCTTTGCATTATTTGGAAAAAGTTATGTTACGTCTTCAGGGCAAGTCTCACTCAAGGGCCAAAGTCACCTCAAATTTACGGAAGTATGTTTTTTTTCAATCATTCGTTTGGTGGAAAGATGACAAATACTGTCTGTACATCTTGATGAGTAGCCCTATATTATACAAGACACTGCTGCTGATCCTCCCATAGCAGGGCTTTGGTTTCGCTCCTCTGCAAACGCTGGCAACAAAGATTGGTAAAAACCTGTTGTGGGAGAATGCTGCTGTAGGTGCAGGGCAGGGGAACCTTTAGACATATAGATTAGTATTGTATTACATGTACGTACGTTTTACTCTCATGCACACATCTCTTCCAGCATATTTTGTTTTTGTCCTTCCTGGTGGGCAGTGTCCGGTGAGTGCTTTAAAAGAAAGGTTCAACAATATTAATTTTTTGGAGTAAAAAATTAGACGTGATTGTAAAAAATCCACAATATTACTTTAGCTTTGCAACAGTACTAGTTTTTTTATGGCAAATCTTATACATGCAAGTCATACTGGTACGTGTACTTCTAGTTTTTGTAACATAAACCACATGAGAGGTTGATGACAGGAGCTCATAAGGCCGCCATACGCACGTGTAATACTGAGACAATAAGCATGGCCCTTGTAGACCAGCCTTCGTNTCAAACCCTTAGTAACCAGACCACAATGAACTTATGGTTTACTCTAAACGGTCCAACGCACATTGTTTTCTAACCAGCTGAACCTTGGTTTGAATTGAACATACAACTAGACCTTGATTTGAAATTGAACACAGGCACAGGCATGGGATTGGCTGGAAGTGTCCTGTCAATAAAACGCATGTCAATAGCCAGACTTCATCAACAATACCAAGGTCTGCCTGACAACCGAAGGTCCGCCCATCGAGCTCCAGATGACTTAAACGTACTATAAGGCCACGATCCCGCTACGAAAATATTTCAGAGGATTCTTAGAGGCATCGTGGTCGGAATCGTGGCAGTGTGAATTGGGCTCAAGTCTTCTTTATTTTTCGTAGCCACGCACGGCCGAAACATCTAGTAGACTCTGTCGATTTTTGGTAGAAAGGTCTCTTCATTCAGAACTGATGATGTGAGATATGGTTGTATAAAAAATACCAAAGCAGTCATTATAGAATAATTTCTAAATTCCGCAACACATCTGTGAACAGTACGAGTTGTCTACATTTCGATTTTCATGATACAAAGTTTGTTTATGTGGCGTCCTACTGCTACTTCAAGGTTTTGTAACATAAAACCACACGAGAGGTTGATGACAGGAGCTCATAAGGCCGCCATACGCACGTGTAATACTGAGACAATAAGCATGGCCCTTGTAGACCAGCCTTCTTAGTCCTGATGGGCAGGTTCCTGGTTTGGGCGTTGCCAGTGGCATGCAGTACGCCTTCTTGTTGTAAACAATCCTGAGGTGCCCAGGTGGACATTTTCCGGCAACTGAAAAGAAGCCAACAGTGTGGGTAAACGATTAGCCAGCAAAGTAATAAGCATCTTCTGCCTTATTTTTAAATCAAACGCCATTAAAATAGCGAAGGTGTAACCAGATTTGATTTCCCTTGAAAGGGGTTAACCATGTTAGCCATGACCATCATTGTTTTGGATTCGTGAGTCCGAGATCGTCAACGATAAATGCTAACATTTACTTTATTAACACAACTGGCCATATTATCTCTGCCTCAACCATGCAGGATTTATAAGAGAGAATCCATACAGTAGGCCTTATGCCCTACAGTGGTAGAGCCAGTGCGGATGCACTGTCGGATTCCTACAACAGGTTGTGGAAATGAAGAAGCATCAACATTTTACCTAGATGTCTGACACAGCATATTCTGCCACCAATGCTCTGCCTTGCATACCCCTTCGGACATGGCTGCGTGGGACCTACAAAGTATAAAAGGTTTGGTCAGGAACGATTGCCGTATATAGGATGCACCTACGTCATAATCATTGCATAATTAGCTCATTCATGCATGATTAGCCATGGGTCTGGAGGGAAACTTTACATTACAAATGTATTAGAAAAGGTGTGAATTGCTAATTTTCGCACCTGATAAAACAGTATTAAATGCTAAATTTTGGGATAAGATGTGGCTTTATTCTCCAGCACACATACCAGAAAGTTGGAATGATTTTAGAAGTAGTCAACAAAATATTTTGCTTTTGTTCTCATTGACTTCAGTAATTTCTAATAAACCTTCCATCAAAATGTGAAAATATTCGACAAACCTGGTGTTCTGAGGCAGAATGAGTGTCCCTGCAAAGTCAGCTTTATGAAGCCCTTGGCACAGGTCAGGGGCGGTTCCGGTGCTAGAGATACAGAGAAAAGACACTTAAAATTGTCATTAACTTATTCAAATCAATCTGTTGCTTGCGAATAAATTCTTAAGAAGCAAAATAAAGTTCAAAATTCTCGTTGGAGGTGGGGAGTATGTTAATAAAATAGAGTTTCCGCAAAGTCCCCAAAACGTCAGTGCGAACGTCTATCCTTTTGTTCGATGCTCTCTTCGTGGCATCGAATAATGGGTTTGGCGTTCACGTTGGCGTTTCGGGGGCTTTGCGAAAACTCCCTGACTGTGATCGGTGAGTTGTACGTGCATCGCAAAATTTCCGATGAAAAATATAAGTTCCTCTGACCGAAGTAATCACTGTTGTGACAACTTTTTACTTATTTACAGAGATTTATATTACTTCACCTGGTCCTGGTCCTCTTAGACAATATTTCCTGCCGCGATAGACAAAAGCTAATGTACCACGTCGGCATGTTCCACGTTTTCCTGAAAACAAGACAAAGCAACAAATGGTATGCATAAAATGACAATTCTTTTTCCAGCAAAATATACTTCAGTTCGTAGCATCATCAAGCAAAATAAAGCCAAGAGGTACAGCTAAAAGGTAATGAACGACGACAGATGCGGCACTTCGCCTTCTCAAACCCGATCTCGGTGAGCTAATAACCCTTTATTTAAGTCATATATTAGGGATTATCAAATATTAGGGGTTAGCAATTGAAAACGAAGGGATGAAGACAGCGACAGCCTGTTCTTTCCTCGGTCTTTTAGCCAATGCATTATACGTCGCAGGGGATATGAGGAAATATGAGAATAATATAAGAAAATATAATAATAGAAAATAGAAATAGAAAATATAGAATAGAAAAATAGAAATAGAAATAGAAATAGAAATAGAAATAGAAAAATAGAAATAGAATAGAAAATATAATGATATGAGAAAAACTGAGTAAAAAATGGGTGAAAAATCGAGTTATGATTATTGATCTAGTATTAAGTGTCTTTATAATTTTCTGCACCAGAATGTACGAGAGCACTATAAATGCAGATCAGATCATTATAATGATTTCTTTATTAAAATTGGATGGCACATTACCCGGTTTCCTTGCGCATGTATAGGATTTCCCAACCCTCACGGGATATCTGCCCGATGGGCACCTGCTTCCTGGCACTAGAAGAAAAATTAATGCAATAATACATTCATAGAAGAAGGTTATAAATGTACAAAATGATGTTTACATCGATATTGAAAGCGCAGCAAAAGCAGTATTAACGGGAATGTTTTTTTTTCTAAGCAGAAAAGGGAGTAAGAAATAAAAGTGGAAAATAAGAAGTGGGAAACTTTTGAATTTTGCGCGAATTTTTCAATTTCTCAAATTGGGATTCCCCCCCCCCCATTTTTTGAGAAATATCATCCGAAAAATTCGACAAAATGTCAAAATGGGAACAATTTTTCTCCCAATTGAGAATTTGAAAAATTCGCGCAATGCGCAAAGTTCCAAAATTTCCCACTTCTTATTTTCCACTTTTATTTCTTATTCCCTTAGAAGTTTTCCCGTTCCGTTGAAGGTTGATTTCTCTTTTGTGTAGTCCTACCAAATGCAATAGCCAATGGCATGATATTACCCATTGATATGCCCAAGCCGACCTAAACTACAGTATTTTACCCATTTTCCTGATACAGTATGTTTGACCCATCCACGAGATCCTCGTCAATCCGGCTGCACATTTTTCTTTCACTGGAGCTGGAAGGTCAAAATCATTAATTCGGTTTCAAGTCTTATGCATTTGATATTGATCACTGATTATATCTGCAGCCTGACGCCACAGCACGTTTTATGTAAATGAAATTAGCAGAGTACATGTATTAGGTCAAAATTGGGACAACTGATCGTCAACAAGGTAATAACGATATCGAAGATTTGGAAGACAATCACGATATGCAAATTTGCAAAATTGAGATTTTGACCTTCTATTACTTGTCGGCGATACGTGTATGTTCTCAAGCTTCCTTCACGAACAAACAGACATTTTAAACTTTAAATATTTTCTCTAAGTAAACTGAAATTTTGGTGAAAAAATACGTACTGACAGGTCGAGTTGGTTTGCCAGCTGGGGCTCTAATGCAGTATGTTTTGCCTTTGAATCTTAATACAATACGTCCTGCTGGACACTTTCCATTTGGTCCTGAAAGAAACGAATGCCAGGATAACGATGAACAAAAATACACATGTACTGAATATTCTATAGCAACATTAATGTGTAAGTAACGTTACCATTGCCTGTCTTCTATCTACCATCAAATCGGATTGAATTATAAACGATTTTAAATTCTTGAGATGGAAATTTGCTTACCTGGCCCTCTCACACACACCGTGTTCTTGCCAACAGTAATTCTCTTTCCGCCAGCAGGACATGGTGTATTTGGAGCTAAGAAAGATAAAGAAAAACGTAATGGATCTTGTGCCCAACTGTCAACCAATGAGCGAAAACAATGCTGATGACAACACAGTTCTTCATTTAATGTACTGTACATGTACAACTTCGTCTAAAGATTTAGTCAATTGCAATTTCTCTCTTTTGCAATCAGAAATTAACTAGTGTATGAATTAGGGGTTAACTGTAAAACTGATAATACTAGTAATGTGAGCTATGGTCTAGACCTCACCTGGAACACGGAAGCAGTAAGTCTTTCCTCCCCATACAATCTTGGCGAACCCAGCAAAACAGTGACCAGGCTTAGGACCTATCGACAGAACAAAAAAGTTCATCAGCCAATTTCGAATTTGTATCGAATTTTTGTATCGATTTTTTTCCATCTGGGGAAAGACATCATTGACCCTGGTAAATATGGAATATGCCATCTCAAGCTGCTAATGTTCCTAGCTTGAATGGGAGTCTTTTAGTTGCACTTGTAAAGGCACTAGGTACAAGCACCAATGCTTGCTCTTCCATGCAACAAATAGGAAGAACCAGGGATAACTGATCCCATATAGGCCCTGTGGCACTGGCTGGATTTGAACCCTGGACCTGTCACTGACGAAGTGGACATGATCAGGGCTCCTAATGGTTTGGCTTCTGACACCAGTCATTGATAAGATGATGGAAAAGTGCCAGTGTAAGGAATAATTTCTTTATTGAAAACGTTACGATTACTGACGAGGACATCGCTGCAAACGTTTTTTGCAAACATATTTTATTTCTTCATGCCTAATTGTTTTTTCACATACCTGGGACCCTAAGACACCAAGTCCTTTGTTGGTACGTGATTTTGTTCGTACCACGTGGACATCCCTTCTTTCCTAGAAATGAAACAAAAAATACCTTCATAATGGAGTTGGTTCTGTTTCAACTTCCGTGGAAAATTACTTAAGTACGAAAATAACGTTGTCGTTAACGTTTACGTTTATCGTTTGATTTCTAAAGAAACGATGAATGCAAAACAATTCTTGTAGAAATGAGATCACAAGACAAACATAAATCGACGTACCTGGTCCTCTGGCACATATTCTTCTCCCACGTAGGGTGAACAACTTTCTCCCGCCTGTACATTTCTTTCCAGGTGCTGAAACAATAATATGGTTCCGTTTGTCATTTATACACAAAAGCAAAAATAGATATTTTTGACAAAACTAATCACCTACATTTACCTTTAAGTATTCAATTCAGAAAGTGCTTACGTTACGCAATTTTTCTTTATTCCCCATTTGTTTTACTTTTATTGAAATATATGTATGTGTATTTAAGAGAATAAATTACCTGGGCTCCTGATGCAGTACACGCGCCCGGCAAATACAATTCGGGTTCTGCCACTTGCACAACCATAACCTGGATCTGGAAGTGAACGCAAATTATTGAGGTAGGGCGTGTAGAAAAATAATGCTGTTTTAGATTTTCGATTATCTTCGTTTTGACTATGCTGAAACATCAGCATACAGGCCACAATTCGACATCAGCGAAATAAAAAATATCTGTTTAAAATATTATTAAATAGGTACTCATCAAACAATAGGGTGGTTTAGAAATGAAACGATAAACGTAAACTTTACGACGTTATTTTTCATACTACACATAACCAGATTTTATAATGCATTTTCGGTACAAAAATAACGTTATCGTTAACGTTTACGTTTATCGTTTTGTTTCTAAACCTCACAAATATTGGGCGATATCAACGATATCTAGGAGGAAACGGGCGTCCCCGGAGGATGTCAAGGAGAGATTGCCCTTTCTACCACTTAAAGCCATTTGAACGACCGGGTATCGAACCCAAGACCTCATTGGTGGCAGGAGCAGATGTTTCCACTATACCTCCCCGACAACCCAGAAATGTACCAGTGTATAAACTTACGAACGAGCCTAATGCACTTCATTCCTTCTTTTCGGTATCCGGTAGGACACACAAAACCTATGGAAAGCAAGAAGGATTAATTATAAGTTACTCTTTCATAAACTGATAGTAATCATTTACCGCTGCAAAGAATCATCATTTGATTTGGTACTATTAAAGAGGCACTACATTCCTTCCCTGTCCGGCGCTAAACATACCGGCGTTAAGGGAGACCTCTATTGACAATGTTGGTAAACTACTGCTTATCCACCTCGCCCCATGTAGAGTAAATTCTACGGTATACATTCTATTGTAATCATACATTCTCCAACACTGGGGCGAAAGGCAAATCCACGTATTGGAGAATGACACAATCACCGCCGGTGGCGCCGACTATCGACAAAAAGTGGAAATATCGTGCCCCTTTAAGTGCTGCCATGGGAAGTCCGCAGTTAACTGGATATTGAGCTGCCACTGCCGCAAGTGGAGATAAACCTTTTATCGATGGAAGGAAAAAACTGGTAATGAATTCTGCTCATCATTGGAAAGTAAAGTACCGGTACCTACCTGGTCGTGTACACACGGTCTGTTTGCCAGCCTGTCCTTCGATCATACCACGTGGGCATTTCGGTCCTACATGTACAAAATCACAGTGCATGAACATTAAGAACCCCTGGTAAGCCCAGGATGTCACATTTGGTCAGATTAATTTGACTGAAGGAGTAAGAGTTCGGAGAGCCAATTCTTTTTTTGCAGTATAGTCTGGGCAACAAATACATGTATCTATCGTTTAAGCATTTATGAATGAGCTATATTACAACCAATTGCTAGGCCTATAAAATGATCACAGGCCGTGATTATTGGGTTGGCGGTGTAAGCATCACCAGATGTAACTATGTAATAGGAGGTGTCAGTGAGTTGACCAATAGGTGTCACTACGGCCCAATTCAATGCATATATATAGCGGACCCATTCATTCTTGATCGAGCACCACACGTGGATTTTCCTGTGTATTGGTCCGCTTAAAAACTTTGCTGCCATCTTTTGGCAATACGCGCGGCTGACTGCTCCTACTCTGTACTTATAGGCCTACGGTATGTAGAACTGTAGCCTACCTCTCTTCGAGCAGGTATGTTGACCATTGAGTACAACAGCGATGGTACCCTTTTTACATTTGCGCTCTGAAAAAGGCCAGTAGAAACGTATAACGCAACAGCAATTTACTAGAAAGTGGACTAATACATGAGTAAGAAAAATGGTACGAGATTGAGCAGGAGGGGGGGGGGCGATTATTTTAGTCAAAAACAGTATACAACTGCTGCATGTACTGCAGTAGGATGATGAAGGTGGGAACTAGGATACATTTCTGCTTCCAATCACATTGTATCGAAAAAGTTTCGTTATAACTTGATAATTTCTAATAATGTCACTTACGCTCTCTCACGCAACGATAGTTAACCTTAATGTATCCTGTAGGACATTTGAATGCTGAAATTTTAAAATGATAAAAAAGTTTGAACTTTCATTTGATACTCGGAATCAAAGTGAATGATATGACATGACAATGTGAAAACAAGGTACGAGACAAGGTGAAAACGATCAAAAGCGAAGACGTTACACAATGAAATTTTTTAGTTCAGCAGTTATTTTGTTTCATTTACTTACTTCGAGGCCATTTGTAGCACACCTTGCGACCACCGAAAGTTGCCTGTACCGATCCCTTGGGACATGGGTGACCTACATAAAAAGTGAGAGGATTAAACTTTAATAGCTCGAAGAAAAGCTCTCAGCTTATGTTGTACTTGTTTGAACCATACGGACGTTAGATAAAGATTATCTACACGTATCTATCTATACGTAGGGAAAACACACCATTCCGTACCCATAGTTCCGAAAGTGCTGAAATTCTGATGATCAAGAATAAATCACTTCTGAACTAACTTATCGGAATAAAGCCTTGTAGTATTGACTCATATCCTAGTCGGTAATTTTTGGTTATACATGTATTTATAATGCAGGACTTACCTTTATTCTTGAGACAAACATAAGTGAATCCGACTTTTCCCTGAGTTGTACCGGCTGGGCATGATTGGGCTGGAGTGGAAGGTGCAAATGATACATGTAGTTAACTTAACTAAAAACTGGAATTTAGGTCCATCCATTTGCCATTAACGTCGTTCACCTACATGTATGTTCTCCAAATATCCATTTTTTTGCCCTTAACGATTACTAGGTCAATGCACTAAATGAGAAGCATAAATATGGTACGGAATTACCTGGTATCCTCCTGCATCGGTTTCCCCTTCGAACATATCCGCGTGGACACCTGATGACTGTAACATAGAATCAAAGTGTCATAGACAATGGGTCATATGAATAAATGCTAGTAAATGCTTTTACTTGCAATTTGCAATACAAATGCACTGGGCAATGCTGTACAAATCTGAGGTAAAAGCATTTGCTACTCTTTATTCATATGACCAATAGGGTCATACATGCTTTTACTTTAATTATGCAACACAAATGCACTAGGCAATTCTCTACAAATCGGAAGTAAAAGCATTTGCAAGTCTTTATGACTCATTAACGATTTGAAATCCTCGCTTAAAATCGTTCTCTTATGGCAGGAAGTCAAACCTTGGAACCTCTAGCCTCTGCCTACCGAGAACATTATACTTACAAACACATCGTCCTTTTTGTCGGCTGAAGCCAAGAGGGCATCCTGAAAAACGAATGATACAAGGTATTACCATTGAAAATGCAGGACGTTTCTTCAAACGGGTGAAGCTATGGTTGGATGCCAAGTAATTTCAAGAAGGAGATAAATTTTAAATCAACATACCTTGTCCTTTGTAGCAAACACGTTTGCCATTGATAGTTGCCATTTTCGTTCCCTTCGAACAGCCTTTGGCTGGAAAAGGAAAACATGCCTATAAGATGATATTCAAGGAGTGTTACATTTTTTCATTGTCCATCGCTCAGTACATGCCCGACATTTTCTGTATTTTATGTTACACAGACTACCAATCGTCAATGAGCATTCGTGACACCAAGTTACCAGTCAGGTACTACGCAGGCTATCAGCAGGAATTTACACGGACTTACGTTGGGGTCTCGAGCATACTCTTTTGGCACCAACGAAGTTTTCCACCAATCCGCGGGGACAGCCTCCACCTTGGTTAAAAAGAAATAATACATGGCTAAAGGCAACTTCTCACATAAAGACCATCCCTTTTCCAAAAGTCAAAATCAAGTTTGATTACGTGTAACATTCATATATTACATGTAATACATGCATTACAAGTCAAATCATACTGCGCACCTTTAATAGGACTGTTATTACATTGTAGCTATAGTGCAGTACGAGGATGTTTGAAGAAAAAGGAAGCAGAGGCATTATAGAAACAATCTTACTTGTTGGAACGTTACAGACTCGTTTTCCATTGACGGTTGCCACCTTGGAACCTGCCGCACATTTGGTAACTAAAAGTAAAGAACAAACAGTGTATTGTTGTGATTGCATAATCCAGATGTTTGTTACCAAAAATTAATTTACGCTCATGACATGATCATCGAATCTTACCGTGATTCTTGGTGCAAACTTTTTTGCCGTTGAATGTTGTTGCGTGGTATCGTACAGGACACTTCTTATCTGAAACCCAAGGAAAGGAAGCATTAAAAGAATGGCAGAAAGTAAAATTGATGACGACGACATCATAGGTTATTTTGCTTCTTACCTCAGTTACAGACCTAATCTTTTGAAAATTCAGTCGGTTACGAATAAATTAGTACATCAATATTCGTCGGCATTATTTGGGGAATAACATCCCAGATAACAGAGTACAAATTTGACCACACTTTAAAGAGAAGACGTTCGCTGGTTGTCAAGGCCACGTGGGATTTCTGTATGTTTTAAATAAACCGTACTCTTAGCCCAGTCAAGCTTTGATGTGGAAATATTCCCTTACCTTGGTTAGGCCAACAAGATGTAACCTTGCCATTGACAACCAAGGCAATATATCCTCCTGGGCATGCTCGGTCTACAAAAACAGGAAGATAGATCTGCCAATATGATCAACTGCGTTGATTTGTGGTACAGGAATCGCTCAATTTGAGATTTATACCATGCATGTAAAAATATCGGACTGTTTTTTAAGGGGATACAACTTACAAGACAAATCGACAATACTGTAAGTTGACTTGTTGACAAAAATGTTATGTTATGTGATTTCAAAAAAATCGCTGATCAAAATGACAATAGGAATCATGGTACATTGGTAAACACAACTACAGTACTGAAAGTTAATTTACATTTTATTGGATTGGTGTTTATGAAGATATATAGTGTACCTACACCTGCATTTGCCATTTGTGTAGATGAATCCAATTTTGCATTCTGAAGAAAAAGCAATAATTGCATTAATTGAGATTATTGCATCAGATCATCCTGAGAATATCAGGCGTTCTTACTGCTCGCTCCCTTCGTCACCGCAGACAAACCCCTGAGAGATTTCGCTTGATTTGCTGGAGTGTTGGCGCCTGAGAAAATGCGCCCAATCAGCGAACGCCATTTCTGAGTCACCTTAAGATGACATGCATTACACGTAGATTGTACCGTAGTGTCACGCACAACACAGTGCTGAAGTACCTCAGCTTCCCCACCTCAGCCTAACTAGAGATCAGTTACACGTATACATGTATAACGGCCCTTGTAATATTCACAGCCAAGCAGCTGACATTGGTTTATCATGTTTATGCTGACCCAGGCCGGTCATTAACCTATTTACACCGCTGGATTCAACACTAGTTGAGTTCAGCCTATCCTACATTCATCGCACAGAATGTATATCATTCTCAGGCCACACGTCGCGAAACTGGAATTTATTTCATGTTCAGACCTGCTGGGTCAGCTTTGTTACCTGCGTAGTTCATGTGTAACAATCTCTGGCCAACTTAGGATGAGATGGTGGGGATGAACATTTGCTGGAATGGCTTTGATACTCCACCGATTCAGGCGAAATCTCTCAGGGGTTTGTCTGCGGTGACGAAGGGAGCGAGCAGTAAGAACGCCTGATATTCTCAGGATGCATCAGATGGGATAGCAAAGAAATCAACGCCCAACTGATAAAACTCATATTATTTTTACTAAATTAACACACATACAAGCATTTTCCTCTACATATCTGAATGGTAAAAGAGATGAACACTTCTTTTTCTTACTTCTTTTTTTGCAAGACATATCTTTCCCATCTTGTACTTGTTGGTATCCGTCGGGACAGGAAGCAACTGAAAACGAAAAGCAATCACTGTATACCGTAGAATCACCTTTCTCCGGTCAGCGTCAGATATGCAAGGCCTCTAATTATTCATTGTCTGTTCATGCCCATTTTCGTTAGCGGCCAATGACAGTTCACCATGTAGTCCCAGGTGAAGTCAGGCCACTGTGACGATGACTCCGCGGTGACGAAGGCGTTTCCCATTGAACTTTGAAGTTTATAATGAAGTGACCGGAGAAAGGTGATTCTACGGTATCTACCGTCGATGTTGAGGGAAACTCGGAAGTCTACACACAAGCAGTTCAACAGTTACTGTAGGCAATGTTGCGTTGTCGGTCACACATCCTTCAATATGTTCATACTTAGCCTTCAATTGCCGTCATACTCACAGACACACTTGTAATTGCGCACCCTGAATCCAATTGGACAATCTGAAAAGGCAATTCGATAAACAGGTTTGGAAGTTGGCCCTTAAAAGGCCCGCAGTACACGGTCAAATTTTTCATAACATTTTATGATTATGCTCAATAAAGGCTACATGCGGGTCTATACATCGAAGCCCAATGAATCTGAATTTCAAAAAGATAGTATGAAACATAGGACTGGCATTAGAAAAAGGAATGGCGAATACGATTTTGATGTAGTGAAACAAATCGGATCCCCCGTTATCACTCACTGCAAGTCTTTGACAAGACTCCCTTGATCTTGTTCGAGAGATCAGTGAACGACGTCGCACTGACAACGTTCCCGCTTCCACCGGCCATCAACTTGAGTTGGGCTTGGTTGACTCCACGACCGATGCCGACGGCGACGATGGTCGCATGTTGTCTCAAAGCGTCTGATTCCTTGGCAAGGAATTTCGCGTCTGTGGCACCTCCATCCGTGAGGACGATGACGATTGCGTTAACATTTCCTCCGCGACGGCCGTGGCTGGCAGCTAGGGCTTGAACCCTCGTTAGGTGAAGGGCCTTTGAGGTGTATGTCCAGCCTCTGACATATCTGTAAGTACGCAGCGAACACAGAGATGTAGTAGGCCTTGTTACAACCATATTTGTAGCCGCGCCACTATTTGTAACCTACCACTATTTGTAGGCAATTTTGCAATCAACGCTATTTGTAACCAAGTCGCCGCTATTTGTAGCTGATACGGACTAACCGTATTTGTAACCGACTTCGCCGCTATTTGTAGCCGACCAGAGCTGACATCTTACAGCTAACCACGTGAACATTTACCATTGAAAACTTGTGAATTGAAAACGTGTGCACCGTAGCCTACCAAATCTGGAAGAGTGTCAACGTTAATCACAAAACATTTTTCGGTAATTGTCAAGATTTGGCAGCGTTCGGTCATTTTTTCAACATGATTGTCGAANGCTATTTGTAGCCGACCAGAGCTGACATCTTACAGCTAACCACGTGAACATTTACCATTGAAAACTTGTGAATTGAAAACGTGTGCACCGTAGCCTACCAACTCTGGAAGAGTGTCAACGTTAATCACAAAACATTTTTCGGTAATTGTCAAGATTTGGCAGCGTTCGGTCATTTTTTCAACATGATTGTCGAAACGTGATTTATTTGGGTTTTTTGCGGATATGAATTATTTACTGGTTATTTTAGGGACAGATTATAATTCTTAGTTCAAGAATTAAGAAAGAAAGAAAGAAAAAAACATATGAAAATTTACGGTAATTAGCAAGATTTGGAAGCGTTTGATCATTTTTTCTGCACGATTTTCGAAACGTGATTTTTTTGTTTTTTGTTTAGGCCGGGAGGGGTCAAAATAGCAACTGTAATTTTATTTGGTTCCCGATTATGTGCCCATGGTTTACTAATTATTTCCAATCCAGTGTAAAAAAAATCACACTCAAATCACCTGCTGGCCAGGAAAATCAAACTTTGTAACTGTACATGATGTTAATACCATTAATAATTATTTTTGTTACCAAAATATGCTTTTGTCACTTTTCTGTACATTTATCCGGAGGCTGACTGGTGTGATATCCACTGAGATGGAAATGAAGCACTTCAGCAGAGTGAGTTTTACCATACTCTCAAGATCCAGAAAGTGAAATAACAATAATGGAATGACGTCATTTGAGACCACACTTCCGGTATAGGGCATTTCGCTGTCCTCACAAACCAGGGCCCTGGTCACTGAATTCCAGGGTCGGCTACAAATAGTGGCGAAGTCGGTTACAAATACGGTTAGTCCGTATAAGCTACAAATAGCGGCGACTCGGTTACAAATAGCGTTGATTACAAATAGCGTTGCGGCTACAAATAGCGTTGATTGCTGGGGGGGGGGCTGTCAAAATAGCAACTGTAATTTTATTTGGTTCCCGATTATGTGCCCATGGTTTACTAATTATTTCCAATCCAGTGTAAAAAAATCACACTCAAATCACCTGCTGGCCAGGAAAATCAAACTTTGTAACTGTACATGATGTTAATACCATTAATAATTATTTTTGTTACCAAAATATGCTTTTGTCACTTTTCTGTACATTTATCCGGAGGCTGACTGGTGTGATATCCACTGAGATGGAAATGAAGCACTTATCAGAGTGAGCTTTACCATACTCTCAAGATCCAGAAAGTGAAAGAATAATAATGGAATGACGTCATTTGAGACCACACTTCCAGTATAGGGCATTTCGCTGTCCTCACAAACCAGGGCCCTGGTCACTGAATCCAGGGTCAGCTACAAATTGTGGCGAAGTCGGTTACAAATACGGATAGTCCGTATAAGCTACAAATAGCGGCGACTCGGTTACAAATAGCGTTGATTACAAATAGCGTTGCGGCTACAAATAGCGTTGATAGCGACAACGTTATTTGTAGCGCCTACTAAAATTGGTTACAAATAGTGGTAGGTTACAAATAGTGGCGCGGCTACAAATACGGTTGTAACAGGCCTAGCTACACCGGCAATCCTCGTTTTTACTGTAGTATGCGATCTGGCTGTAATGTTGTGGCGATATATGCTGATTTTACTTGCAAATCTCTCTACTGACCATGCCTTGTTCAACAATACGACCCATCAACACGAAAACTGCAGAAGATGAATATCACTCACGGTATCTGAACAATAGCTTTTTGCACCGCAGCCGAGCTCCTATACTGATTGAGTCTCATCACCTCCGTGGCTCCAGTCGAAAACCTTACAACTCCGACCTGCACGTGGTTCGCATCGACACGTCCCATGGAGGCCACGATATTCGCCATAAAGGCCTTCATCTTCCTAAAGTTCGTGGCGCCGACACTGCCAGAGCTGTCCATCACGAATACTAGATCAACCTTCTTCAGACATGGTGGGCCTTTATGGAGGTAGAATATCAAATCATTAAATGGATTATGCGTTAATAGAGAGTTTTCGCAAAGCCACCAAAACGCCAACGCGAACGTCTATCCTTTTGTTCGGTGCTCTCTTCGTGGCATCGAACAATGGGTTTGGCGTTGGCGTTTCGGGGGCTTTGCGTAAAACCCCCATTCATTCAAACTTCGCCAGTTTTCTTAACTCCCTTTGCTTGTATTTAAACCTGACAAGTAAACTGCTGACCAGTACTGGAACTTATTCTGAGAGGTGTTGTCGTTGATGAGATCCGAAAGCAGAATTATGACTTTCGGTCACCATGGTTATCAAATCACGTGACAAAATGACTGACTGATTGGCTACAACCTGACTCGACTTTATCGTCCTACGGCTCGGTAGCAGGAGACTCAGTCGCCGTGACTGAGTCGTAACTGCAAGCAACTACAACGCCGCATCGAATTGTGGAAGGGACTTCTGACGGACTTTTAGTTTGGTTCCCGAACCCACCGCCAGTGCTAAGAGCCCTCTTAGCCCCGGCAGTGAGTTCGGGAACCAAACTAAGGGACTTTCGGTCTCTCACCTGGTTTGGCCTTGCAGTTGGAAACTGGGATGCAAGCAGTTCCTTCCAGCACAAATCCAGGCTTACATTCACATCCTGCCACTGGTGGTTTGTTACAAATGAAGTTACCAACGGGATTGGCGCAAGTGTTCGGGCATGAATTGGCTCTCTGTGAGTATCGTTTACCTGGTCCACACTTCTTGGCTAAAAGTTAAAGACAATATATCATGACTTCATTGTTTACATTGAATGTTTGTAAACGTGGCTGTTGACATTATGTTATTTTGGACTTTTGGGACATGCCAATCCACCAAGTTGAACTTTCGGTATCAAAAGAACTTCTAGAGGGGCATGCAATCAACAAATTACTCATAAAGGCCCGTTTACACTATCAACAATTTTTCACTGTGTAAACTGGTCCTTCAACACTGTTGATCAACACGCCAGGACCTGCAACACTGTTGATAGAAATAGCTTTCTGCANGGTGTCACTCGTGTCGGATTGAACACTCTTAGGCGTGAATATATCCTCTAAAACTCCCCGGAATCGAGGAGAAATCTCGACTCGGTGAACTGGTTGCATCCATGTTGTTTTGACAATCAGCTGTCACATAGCTGTCAATTATCAGAACTTGCCCAATCAGTGATCGCGTAGTAAATTCCATAGTAATCACGTGACGTGATGATTGACAGGCGCTCATTCATACTGGCGTAGCGCGGGAAAATGAAAACGAGGCTGTCTCGCTCGCCCCGGCGGTTTAGGACCACTTTAAGTGCCACACTGTTCATTTTTCAAGGTTGCAAGTGATTAGTATAGCCAGTAGAATAGAATATCTTGATTGAAAGATCTCAAATCGTTTTATACCGGTAATGTGCGACACGCCCACGGTGCACACCGATAACAGAAATCGGCACTGATCAATTCGGTTGAATTGCCGCGATGGGGTACCGTAAAAGTGCAGTCTTGAAAATGAAAATATAAGAAACTTACGGCAGAAGTTTGTAGTTCTCCACAGCTTCACCGTATATCCCTTACTCTGACATTTATTTGCAAAGGAATCCAACGCCCTACAAGCCTGGGCTTTCGCCTTATCTCTGTTGCCGCCAAAGGCACATACATCGTACCGACAGCCCTTGAACTGATTCTTGTGATCCGCCTTGTTGCTTCGAATACAGGCGCCGAACGGTCCTTTGACATCCTTGATGTAGCCGCAGTATTTATTGGTACTGACGGCAGTCTTCAGCGGTCCGTGACACTTGATAGCTGGTTCTGGTTTCTTACACCTGTAACAAATGAAAAAAAGACAGAGGCGTGAAAGATCTAGAAGGATACGCCAACGTCAAGGGAATCACAACAATTTCCCTTCCATACATGTATGTGGTGCACACAAATTGTAAATTAACGATCAAAACACAAAATACTGGACGACAGCTCCCTCTGACGTGCGAAAATGCTCCTGTATTTCGTCTCGACACAAGAAAATCTTGAAATTTACAAATTTAGTAATTGTTACAAAAATCGAACAATTAGAAAAACGACTATTTTCCCAAAATATCAGAATAGACCATTTCTTATTTTATACTTTTAGATTTTACTCTCCTTGTTGCACGTAGATCAACAGAGTGTTCTTACTTCTTCAAAGGCATATCCGAATCATCGGGTACTTCGTAACTGTTTCCAACTGCCCATGCGTTGCGTATATTTTTTCCTTCCTTCGTTTTCCAATCGTCAGCACGATTACCATTACAGCTGCCGCAAATACCCTGCATCTTTCCTCGGAATTTACCTTGAACAAATCAGAGAGAGAGAGCGTTAGCTACAGCGATAGTGGAGTGTTATACACATTTTCTTATACTTCTGGTAGCTCGACTTGAAAGTGCCAGCCTGAAGAAGACCCCGGTTGGGGTCGAAAATTTGGTAAAGTTTCTGGAGGACGACTTCGGTTATTATATCATTTTGTGTGTCGCCTTTTGTGCTCTATCTTTGGATATTTCTTTTCGTAGAATGCAGAGTATGGAATTTCAAGCGAAATTTTTACCTAAAAAAATGAAGAATTACATTTTTTTTCTTCATTTTCCAAGATTTATCTTCGATACTCACCCGGCGCAGTCATTGATGCCATGTAGTTTCCATTGTACCTAATGCTCACTTTACACTTTTTGGCAATGGCAGTCATGTATCCGCCCGAGTACGTGACATCAAATTGACCGAACAGCCCAATCGCTGGCATGGTTATACGTTTGCCATCAGCCTGTCAAACAGTATGAACGAGATACAGCGATAACTGCTCGGGAGAAACAAGTGCCACATCCATATACCTCGTACTATCGAAAAGTGACAATCATATGAGGGTTGGGTGGTTTTACGATCATCATCGTTAATACTAAGATCAAGAATTGAGAAACAGCCAATGCAAAACATATGAAAAAGGTATAACTTTTCATTGGTTAAGTTTTCCACTTGCACGAAAAGTTAGACCTTTCCAATAAAGATGGCGACCTACATGTAACTGTTCTCACCATTACCTTGGGTAATTCGCCCTGAACCATTTTTGACCGAAATATGCCCCGAAATAGCGTTAAGATTGGATATAGTCAGGATACTCACGAAAGCAATGTTGCCCTTCTGTAAACGAATGACATGGCCAAACATCTTCAAATCAACGATTCTAACATAGGAAACAACATGATTGCCACGGTACTCGTGTTTTGTTTCGACCTTGAAAGAGCATGGATCATTCTGATCGATGGTCTCAGCAGCTGTGTACTTGCAGGGACCCTGGAAGTCGATCCTTGTTCCGTCGAATGTATAGAAATGTGGATCTCCTTGGAACCTACACGTACATGCTGCAATACAGAGGTAATGATTTCTGATTCATTGAAGTTGCCATTCTAGCCTGGTTGGAACTGTCGAGTAACATCTATTTGCAGACATCAGAAATACACCAAAAGAAGCTGGACCCCCGGTGTAACGTTTTTCAGTGTGGCCATTTTTCTGTGCGACTCCCATTGTTTGGAACAAACTGGGAAAGTTTCACTGTTTCTCTATGTGTCGCTCATTGTCAAGTTGCGCCTTATTCCGTCAATCTATTGTAGTAGCACACGTGCCACACTGAAAAATGTTACACCGGCAATGCCCAACTTCTGTAACTTTACAGCTGCGATTTTGATGTATGAAATTTAACTAGAAGCAAAACCTTATTCTGTACTTACGTTCAAGTGGAATGCATTTCTCTGAAAGTAGGAAAGAAGCACTGTTCGACTCTATATTCTCCAACAAAATCAAATCAAAAATCATTATTTAAACATCGATGTTCATGACCATTGTTTCAAAACAATCACATCTACGTACTTATACAGTAGTAGCTATTCATACCAGAGAAATAGCCCTGTTAATCGTAAACAGAGAAATAGCCCTGTTAATCGTAAACACATTGTAGATGTATTGCAGGGCACCATATCGGATTACATGTATTCGAATCAGCGCCAATGTGCACATGAATATGAAAATGAAAACCTGTAGGAGCATTCCACCGAAGAAAAAAATAGGGTGCAATGGGCGATTACTTACTTTCCTTCGTGAAGAGCCAATAGTTTCTGTTGCCTTTATACCTTATTTGATTTGGCTTGCAGACGTATTTCTTCAAGTAGCATGTCTTCAAAACGTACAATACGCTCTGTAGCAGTCATCTCTTGCGTTACATTGGGCGAGGCAGGTGTCCATGTGTACGTCTCTCAGAGTCTGGACATCATGGCCGGCACAATCACCATAGACCTTGCTGTATGCACATTTAGCCCCTGTATATGATGTACGGTATATGATGATTGATAGAAAAAAATAACAAACAGACAATGAACTGCAATTTAATAGTGAAAATTTTCAATATACGTATATACTTGAAAAAAATATACAGAAACATTCATTACATGTAGATACCATGGAGTCAACAACAAAAACGGTGATTGTGAAACCACCCTCAAAATATCTTGCGCTAATAATATGACACTATGACAATGTGACACACTTACGTGGTGCTGTCCTACAATTTGCTGAAAAAAGTTACGAAAAAATAAATTTGAGAATTCGATTTTGCTGTAAACCTAAAAAGCAAGAGGCCGCGGATGACAGCTCTTAGCATCAAGTCATCGTTGAGTTCAGGAGACACTGATTGGAAAACAATTATCTTTTTGTACGTCATGAAGAATGAATTATCTTATAATTGACTGCTTTCTTTTAACAGCAATACCATTAACCAAGAAGGTTCGTTAAATTGTGTAAAACATATCGAAATCAACCGCATGTATGCTACTATCACTTGAGCTCGCAGTTCAATTTGGCACGTTGAGGCGATGCGTTTTAAATGACGACTGCTGCTAGAATTGTACACTGTTAGAAAAAACAGAAGATTCCACAGAATAGTCTGTGCAGCAGAGTTTCAAGCACTTTCTGTAAATCAGGGTCAAAGAAATATTACGTCATTGCCATACCCCTTTGTTTGGTAAGGTCCCTCCTAGGTGTACCGGCAACATAAAACGCAGGTCATTGGTTCAGATGCAATGCCTTTAACTAAAAAAGCGGCTCCTGTAATTTCAAGGAAAGTGCTTGAAACTGCTGCCAGAAAATTCTGTTAAATTCTTCTGTTTTTTCTAACAGTGTAGTGGTAGATTTTTCGAACTGCTGCTGAGGCTTCTCTGTTCTTTATAACTCCTTACTTGTCTTAACGCCGACGCTGTAGTCCTTGGATGTCCGCAGAGATATCTCGTGGTCTTTACAAATATTGTTCTTGAGGAAACATCGCTGTGCCGACTTGGAGTACATGATGCTAACACAGTCCATTCTGTTCGAACATTCGATTCGGCACGCCCGTAAACTGACTTTGTTGTAAGTCTTGAAGTTATATCTGTTACAGTACCCAGCTCTTGTGTTGAATTCACAAAGTTTACCTGGGGAAAGACATACTAGTATATTAATATTTTTATTCATCCTGAGATAATCTGACTGATCGTTAACGCTTGCTCCCTACGTCACCGCCGCCTTTGTGCAGCGAGGTATAAGGAGCGCCGCCGAGCGCTTAGAACCACTGATTACCTCAGAATGTGTTACGGTGTCAAAGGTTACTTGGGAAAATATTTTCCTCTTTCTTAGAATTATCTAAAACACAGTCAGTCTTATTCATTCTTGAGAATAATCATGTCGTCATATAATGACCTACCTCGTACACGTTTACACGATGCTGGAAATTGAAAAATGATACGAAGAATTAGCTAACGCCAATCAATCAAGGTGCAACCGTAGTTCTCATTGCGAGTCGGTGTAACGTTACGATTTGCAGCACCTTGTGTACAACCTTGAGTGTTGATCGAGCTATGGCACGTATTTTCACTTAAAATAACATCATTTTATAGTCTTTTCAAAGGCCTCTCTAGATGGTACTCAAATAAGAATATATTAACAACTGTGTGGCAAGTCAGATTTTGGGCACGTAATACTAATTTTTTCTTTAGAAACTGTTCATTAAACGAAAAACATAGAAAAAACAGACATGAAGTCGCGTACTGTATGTAATTTGTATTTTGGGAAACACTAGGGAGTAGAAATCACCGAACACTGCTGAAAAAGGACTTACTAGCTCTGTTGTATTGTCTGTTCTTGATTTGTTTACTGGCGAGTTGTCTGTCAGTGCAGATATGCCTCTTCAGATAGCAATATACGCCAGTGTAGTAGAAACTGAAACAGTTGTATCTTGCTGTGCATTCTGCCATACAGGCCTCGAGTGAAACCCTGTCTAAACGTTTGATGTCATAACCATTACAAACTCCATTCACCTGCTCAAATCGACAAACCTTAGCTGAAAACGTAAAGGAGGTGTAAAAATGTGAAATAAATGTAGGCCTAACTAACATCAGAAACATAACATGAGTGAATTCAAATGAGACAAGAACATGAAATACTGTTTCCTTTCTTACCTGGAGATTTGTGACATGGCACTGGAAAAGAATACAGCATAAAAATATCATTTTTTTTCATTCAAATATGTATTCTAACATTTGGTGTATAGGATGCATATTCTAGCATTTCTGCGTTCACCTCATAATTCCACTTGATACCAACGAGTCCAGAAGCATAGCCAGTGCAAATCAGTAGCCGTCGCTCTCCAAAGAACCAAACAGTGTGTCACAATATTCAAAACTTCCAACCGGCCATGTATACATGGGGTGATTTTAAAGTTGGTGTTAACACCGTGTTTATAATGGCTTGCATTGTAAACACCAGTGTTAACACCAACTAACCAGCCATCATCACGTCAACGACATCCTCGACCAGTATATCATCAACATCTGTACGGAAGGCCTTTTCCTGCTGGCATATAAGTGTAACGTAAAGGAAAAATAAACAATAGGGAGGTTTCGAAATCAAACGATAAACGTAAACTTAACGACAACGTTATTTTTCATACTACACATTAACCAGATTTTATATTGCACTTTCAGTACAAAAATAAAGTTGTTGTTAACGTTTACGTTTACCGTTTGATTTCGAAACCTCCCTAATATATGATATTTCACTTACTCTGCTTGGAGAACTGCCGGTAATGCATGTAGTTCGTGTACCTCAACTGCTTGTTCTTACACTCGTAGTTCTTGAGCCAGCAGTAGCGAGAACGGTACTGGAAGCCTTTACATGCCTTCGTCACAGCGCACTGGGCCCTGCAAGTTCTGAAGGCCACGTCAGTGAGTGTCAGGATGTTATACCCGACACATTCGCCTCTCCTCTCCGTGTAGCTACATATCTTGCCTGCAAAAAGTATAAAAGATGTTGCTGATTTAATCATGACCTTCCTGAGGGTGGATTGGAAATCATGACATGCACCGTTTTGATGAAAGCACGATTTCATTCAACCAACGGTTTGGTGACAACTTTGTCAAATCTGTTTTAGAACGCGTTAAGCATCAGGAAAAAGATAAGTTAATCACATACATCTAGTAAAATAAAATCCTACCTTCGTTTGCAGGACAAGTGCCTGTAATTCACAATGATGAAAAAGTGTAAGTGTTAGTGGAGAGAGAAAAATAATGCTGATCAGTCCCTTGATTCATATAAATATTGTTTATGCTACTCATGCTAAACTGGTCGCTGACGACGAAATGTTAACACTGGACAGAATAATCATTTTTTTGTCAAAACACGCAATTGTTGTTGTTGTTGTTGATGATGTTGTTGTCGTTGTTGCTGTTGCTAATATTAGGGAGGTTTAGAAATCAAACGATAAACTTACTGTCTTT
>NMRB01001587.1:11130-40635 GCA_002633025.1 Notospermus geniculatus | reverse complement strand
AGTTGCTGTTCATTGCAATCAAAATACTTGAGGTAGCAGAAGCCAACCCTGTATTGGAATCCAAGGCAGTCTCTGTTGCTGTTGCATTGAGTCCGACATGTCGATAGGGTGACCTTTGTAAAGTATTGTTTGTTGCGGCCAGCGCACTCTGCATTCCTGTGCGTGTACTCACATTTATAACCTAGAAGAGTTGAAAAAAAACAAGACTATGGGGCATGATATTCTAAAGCGGTTTTTCCACGGTACAATATTATTGCACAATATGGGGCCCAAAATGGGTGTCATGTGCTTCTGGATGGGATGGATGGGAGAAAGGATGGGAGAAAGATTGGAAATGGATGGGAGAAAGATTGGCAATGATATTGCCCATTTTGATCCTCATATTGTGCAATAATATTGCACGTGGATAGGCCGCTTTAGCTTCCATACATGTACATACTGTTAAGTTTACCTTTAGAACTATTGTTTGCAGGGAAGAATACAAAAGCTTAAAGTGGACCTTAGGGTTAAGAAGGCTTCTAGAATACGGGCCTTTGAGATTCGGGAAGGAGCAACCCCTTGAACATGTAAGACAACATACTTTATTGTGAAAATGTGAAGGCTATAATAACGCTTAGGTATACAAAACTGCAAAACCGTTACCTTTCCATGGTTTACATGAATCTGTAAAGAAGAACGAACACATGAATGCAGACGGTGTAATAAGCAAGTCAGAGTGAGATCCCTTTTTAGGCCTGCAACCAGGAAAAGTAATGATGTGCAAGCTCAATGTTTACAAAAGTTTTGTGGGAACACATTTGTCAGGAGTTACATTATGCGTCAAACGTTTTTACGGAGTATGCGTTAGAAGGGGTTTTTACATTATGCGTTGATTTTTTACATTATGCATTGATTTTTACATTATGCATCAATTTATTTTACATTATGCGTTAAGACGTAAAGTTTTTACATTATGCGTCGGTTTTTACATTATGCGTTGTATCAACTAACTGATCCTTCCTGAAGCCAACCCTGTATTGGAATCCAAGGCAGTCTCTGTTGCTGTTGCATTGAGTACGACATGTCGATAGGGTGACCTTTGTAAAGTATTGTTTGTTGCGGCCAGCGCACTCTGCATTCCTGTGCGTGTACTCACATTTATAACCTAGAAGAAAACAAGACTTTGGGGCATATTCTAAAGCCGTTTTTCCACGGTACAATATTATTGTACAACATGGAGCCCAAAATGGGTGTCATGTGCTTCTGGCATAATGGATGGGAGAAAGATTGGCAATAATATTGCCCATTTTGATCCTCATATTGTGCAATAACTAAATATTGCACGTGGATAGGCCGCTTTATTAAAGCTTCCATACATGTACATGTACATAATACTGTTAAGTTTACCTTTAGAGCTATTGTTTGCAGGGAAGAATACAAAAGACTAAAGTGGACCTTAGAGTTAAGAAGGCTTCTACGGGCCTTTGAAATTCGGGAAGGAGCAACCCTTTAAACATGTAATAAGACAAAATACATATTACTTTATTGTGAAAATGTTAAGGTTATGATATACAAAACTGCAAAACCGTTACCTTTCCATGGTTTACATGAATCTGTAAAGAACAACGAACACATATTGAATGCACGGTGTAATAAGCAAGTCAGAGTGAGGTCCCTTTTTACGCCGGCAACGAGGAAAAGTAATGATGTGCAATAAAGCTCAATGTTTACGAAAGTTTTGTGGGAACACATTCGTCAGGAGTTACATTATGCGTCAAACGTTTTTACGGAGTATGCGTCAGAAGGGGTTTTTACATTATGCATTGATTTTTACATTATGCATCAATTTATTTTACATTATGCATTAAGACGTAGTCTTTACATTATGCATCGGTTTTTACGTTATGCGTTGTAACAACTAACTGATCCTTCCATAAAAAGGTACATGACCAGAACCACTTACTTGGCTTGACATAATATGATGATCCTGTTTTTCCCCTCTGTATGAGTTGATTATCCGTACAATCGAAGTTCTTGAGATAGCACGCCCTCGTGTATGTATATTGAAAACCGAGACAGTTTATATCGATGGTACATTGTGTTTTACAAGTTTGTAGGGAAACGTCCGCGTATGTCCTGTAGTTGTGGCCATTACAGACCGCCTGCGTGAATCTAAAATCGCACGTCTTCTCTGAAAAATTTGGAAGTCATTCTCTCAATAAACTAGAAAAACCCAAAGTGGAAGTAACGAACATATATTAGTTACAGAAAATATCAACAAGGTTCATGCACACAGAAATAAGGTCACTCATTATACCCCCGTCACACTAGAGGCGGAATGAGCAGGAATGCCGTCGGAATGACAATTCGTAGTTCATTCCTGGACAATCGAAGTGCATTCTATATTTTGTTTCTCGCTTCAACTGAGACGGCAGTTTTGCAATCAACATCGTCAAAATACCAGTCAATATCGTCAGCTTTTCTGCTCATCGATAGCATGGGTCAGCTTTTAACATCTGTCTTAACACAATGGTCCAAACTTATCGCAAGTTAAGCTAACAGTTTCAAAGAAATGAACAAACGAACAGAGCCGATCTGCGTCATATTTGTTCGGTGTCGTGCATTCATCATGTCCGCATCGACATTACATCAGCCGTGCTGCGAGTACTATTGCGGATTTGAGTGACGAAAAACGGCACGAAAAATTCTTTCATGACTGTCGGTACGATATGTGTCGGGCGCTAGAGCGATGTTTTTGGACTTGTGGCATTTGCAAGAACAATCTCGTCTTCAGGTGCTGTATCCAATCCTCGGTATACTTTTGTAGATCGAACTATACCCAGGGTATAGTTTTGTAGGACGACATTGAACCTGGGTATATTTCTGTTATACCCAGGACGACATTAACCGATTCGGCACTAGTGAGTCGAGTCAGCATAAGGGTAGATTCATACTTCTCCGTTTTGCGCTTTGCGCTTGCCCATTCCCTATATATCTACATGTATATGTGGTACCAACAATAAAATTTCTTTTTTCATAGGAAACGGACACGCGCAGAGCGCAAAACGCAAAGTATGAATCTACAATAAAGGCCAATTCATACTTTGCGTTTTGCTCTTTGGGCTTGTCCGTTTCCTATGTGAGTGCGTGGTAGAAAAAGTAATTTTATTATTGGTACCACACATAACATAGGATATGCACAAGTGCAAAGTGCAAAAAGGAGAAGTATGAATCAACCCTTACCCTTTTTTCAGCAGATCCACTTCTCAGCGGACGGTCATAAAACCCTTCAATTACGTTCGCCAAAAGAAATCCTTTGCTTTTTTTCGAATTACTGAGCGAAATTAAACCAAGTTTCGGCTCAATTACAGAGTTACATATATCACACTAAATGAAACTACATGCAAACTTTGCCGAGACTACAGAGTCATCGTATGTATAGTCTTCTCAGTACTTACCTGGTGGGATAGAACATCGACGATCTGAGAGTTACAAAAAAAAATTACATGTAAACATTTTCATGTTTAGAATATTGTGCCATCACATCACCATTACGGTCACCATTAGGATGCTAATCACCATGATTCTTTCGACAGAAATTGCATACCGATCCTCCGTGTTGTCAAATGTACTGTACACCTTTTATGCAAATACATAACTGTACATGTACGTATTCCTAAACATTTTAAACTTAACGAATGAACCAGAACTTACCATTCTTTGTGTACTGCTTGTATAATCTGTTTCCACGGTACTGCAACTTGTTGTCGGCACATACATAGTTTTGGAACCAACACACCCTACCCCTGTATTGGAACCCCCAACAAGCGTGTCTTCTTGAGCACTCAGCTTTGCAGGTCTCGAGGTCCACGTAGCTCAGCGTTTTAATCACCCTACCCGGGCAGTTTCCATATCGAATGCTGTATTTACAAGGAGTTCCTGAGCAGAGAAGAAAATAACAGCGAGTAAGATAAAATTCTTCGCTGAATTTGCAAGTTCTATCAAGATGTAGAAATTTCAGAACATCCAAAATCGAGTCGAATGAAGATGGAAGGAAATACCGTAAAGCCCCTTCTAAAAGGTCACCGAACCAATATGTAGGTCGGGTTGATTTCTTCCCCAAGCTTCCGTCCAAAGCTTGTGAGTCAAGATGTACCATTAATAAAAGCACTGGTGCCAGTTGCTCAAAAGAGTATTGTCAATAAACGTGACGTTAGTGCTATCTTGGCTTATCTTCATCAATTTTAGTTAACGCCACGTTAGAGATAATAGGGAGGTTTAGGAATCAAACGATAAACGTAAACTTTACGACACAACGTTATTTTTCACACTACACATTAACCGGATTTTATATTGGATTTTCGGTACAAAAATAACGTTGTCCTTAAACTTTACGTTTATTGTTTGATTTCTAAACCTCCCTAGTGTCAAAATATCACCAACTGTGTTTTGAACAACCCAGCCCTGGTTTATTCAATTCAGGAAATTGCATCCTTTGAACTTTGAAATGAAAATATCAAATGTTTTTTTTTGTTTATAAAAGCCAATGGGCTGAGCCTCAAAATAATTCAATACAGTAAGCGGGGGCATCAGATTCTGTCACACCAGGCCTGTGACCTCTTAGAAAGGATTTTACGGTATTATTCTGTCGTACCCTTGGTGCACTGTCCCGTCTTGACAAAATTATTCTGCAGCCGATTACCGACAGCCGTCATTTCTGAACTGCGGCAGTTATAATCACTCAACCAACAGGTATTCTTTCGCATTTGGAAGCCGCTACATTCAGGGCGCTGGGAACACTCTTGCTGACACGAGGCTACGTTGACGTTGGTCATGGTACCTATACGCCAGACGTATGAACTGTAACCACACGTGCCGAAGGAGCGACGGAACTGGCATTTCACATCTGAATGGAAGAGTAAGATAATAAACAGGAGCACGGCCATCATTGGGGAGGTTTCGAAATCAAACGATCAACCAAACTTTAACGACAACGTTATTTTTCATACTACACATTAACCAGATTTTGCATTGCATTTTCGGTACAAAAATAAAGTTGTCGTTAACGTTTACGTTTATCGTTTGATTTCGAAACCTCCCTATTATGGCCTCCCCACCTCACGGTGGAGGACATAATTTCGCAGGGGTTACTTTCTTTCTGTGGATCTCACCAATGGGAACCCTAGCTCACTGCCTCAATATGTGTCACTCGTGGTTAAAATTATTGAAATGAAACTGACATCCCGGTCCTGATCAATTTCCCACACAAAAGGCGTCCATTGTAAAGGACCGGGTTTCGGTGAGCTGCCCTCTATCGTAGCTAGGATCCCCATTTTCAACTTCTGGACGCGGTTTTGCAAATACCACTGTATGAATCTGGCTCAAAGTTCGTCACAAGCTGCAATGTGATTGTCGCCATCGGGGAAAGGCTGGAATTTAACCTAATTGCATCATTAACCGAGTTTGGGGGATTTTTGATGAAATTTGCCGGTGGCCACGTCCCAGTTTTCGCTGACGTCATCGCATAAATTAACATGGCATGTCTGGGTGGAGGTCATCAAATTCCCTATTCAGCGAAGTTAGCATTTCAATCTGTTTCAGAGTTGTACAACTTTTTATTTTATTTTCAGCTGAAATAATCTTACGTCGGCATTTTGGTCTAATAAGAAATGTTTCCTGAGGGATAATGTTCAGCTCTATTTTCAGGTGATAGCTCGAACACAATATTTCGGCCTGAACCTGGAAGTGCTGTCATGTTTTGCCAGGAAATAAAATTCCAACTATATTTAATACTGTGCTATTCTTCAGTGCATAATTGCCGTGGATAGTTATACTTACCAGTTCCCTTTTTGCAGTCTGAAAAATAGAACGGTTTTTATACTTCTTCGCATATTTCCTATTTCTTCGCCTATTTCAAATGATTATTTGGTCTAAACGCCATGAAAGAAGGCCCCAATCTGACAAGCAACAAGAAAGATTTTGTTACAAGAAACCTCTTCACAAGAAGAAAACACTTTCGCTTACCTAGCTTCGTGTAGTGATCGTAATTCTTATTTCCTTTGTAGGCCAGCTGATTCTCCTTGCAGGCATAATTCTGTAACCAACAAGCCTGGTCGCTCCAACGGTAGGAGAAGCCAAGGCAGTCAATCTTGAGGTCACATTCCGTCTTACAGGATTCTGGTTCAATCTTCATGATAGTCTGTATAACATGACCACCACAATGGCCTTCCTTTCTCGTGCGATAGTTGCAAGTTTTGGTCGGATAATCTCGTGCTGAAATCATTTCAGATGAGATAATTATGGAAATGAAAATCTGAGGATGGCAACAAGTACCTACTCCCCAGTCCTCCCCCGCTCTTACGAACCTCGATTTTACGAACTCCCGGATATTACGAACCCAACGTCTGGCTCTGAAAACTTCATGACATGTATGTAAATCCTCGCTATTACGAACTCCGCATTTAAGTACGAAGTTAACCTTGGACCCCGAAATGCTCGTAATAGCGAGGGGGGACTGTATTCAAATTATTGTACCTGTATTGCTGAAGCTATATATTGTATAAAATAAATATACCTATTTGGAGCAAGAAAGTAGAGTTACATGTAAGTTATTCTCAAAATAGCAACAGCAGTTATCTCGGCATGAGATCAGTGGATGACCGTCGTACAGTTGAACTATGTTACCAGGTGGACTGACTACACACTTCGAACATTTGTGGGAAAAAAATTCAACAAAATCATAACCATGACAACGGGGATGAGCGTATATCATTGTATATCATTGCCTCTCTGTGTATAATTCCCGGCTATTCATGACAAGAAAGGCAAATGATAGGTGGTATTGTACTTACATATCCTCAGCTTGCAAGACGCTGAAACAAAGTGACACACATAAAATTTCTCAGGGGAAAATTTTTCAAGAAGGAATACATGTCTATAGTGATACTTTGAGGATAGCATCAACTGAAGCAGTTTCAGAGCGCGGATAACGTAGTGGGTAGCTGTTTGAAACTGCGACAGGAGTTTAAAAGTACATTGCAAAGCGATCTTTCAACCATACTTACGTGACTTGACGTGTTGAGAGTAAAGTCTGTTGTTTTTGTAGAGAAGCTTGGTCGATTTGCAAACACGAGACTTCAGGTAGCACCCGCGCTGTGTAGGATGGTACCAAAAACTAAGACAGTCGATGCGGCGAGTGCACTCTGATCTGCATGCCTCGATTGAAAGTGGAACATAATTGCGGAGAGCATAGCCATTACAGAGTCCCTGTTCCGATGTAAACGGACACACGTCGCCTGGTGAGATAATAAAAGCAATAAATATCAATGATTTTCTACGCATTCGATATTGGTTTGTATCTATGGGTGTAAAAGAATGAACAGTATCGACATCGTCCTGTTTTTCCGAGGTTTTGAGTTCGATCGCACCCACCTGTTACCAGTGGATAGGTAAATTACCAACGGCATGCAGGGGTTCCTGGTCCCCTGTCCTCCTGCGCTGCATTGTATTAAACAGGCCAATGATGTAAAAGTAGCTCCTGCATTGTATTAAAGAGGCCAATGATGTAAAAGTAGTTCCTGCACTGTATTAAACAGGCCAATGATGTAAAAGTTGCTATCTATGCCGTATGCTTCTATCCGACTTCATATCATATAAAGTATGATTGTGTTATAGAACACGTAACGGCGTCCTAAAAAATTTTAATAACATTGCCTCTCGGACATTGAGTAAAATTGGAGCCACTAAGTCGATTGTGACTGTTCCATGTCATGTAAAAAGTATAGGCAATGAATGTACATGTATAAGGAAATCTTCATTCTGATGTATACTTTACCTGGTGGTGTCCCACAATTAGCTGCAATGAGAGATACGTAACAGTAAGTAGCTTATTGATGTCAGGCCTACATGTGTACTTTTACGGCGTTACCATTCCTGAGCCCTTCCTTGCACAGCTCTTGAATCTGAATGAAGTTGCGGAGATTGGAAATTGTGGAGGATACAAACGTCATATTACATGTACGTAAGAGAATTGGTAAATGCTTCATGGATTTCTTTGCGTATGCGATCTCTTAGCGTTACATGTATTTTGACTGCCGACGTAGAAGGAACCATCTAGCGGCAGCAATACGAACTACAAAAGACATTACAAAATGTACGCAGCTTGGAGAGTGGCGCGCACTGCGATGGTGGCGCCAGCTGTCGAGAAAACGTAGAAATACCGGGGCCCCTTTAACTCTGAATTGAAGATAACTCACGATTTGTCTTGTCGTACTGTTTGTATAATCTATTCCCTCGGTACAGCAGCTGTTTATCTGAGCAGACGTAATTTTTCAGCCAACACGTCCTGGTTCTGTAATGAACGGTCAAACATTGTTTGTTCATAGAACACTGATCAAGACAGGCCGTAAGAGATATGTCACCGTACGACTTGATATCATGACCACGGCAGTCTCCGTAACGCCTCTTGAATAGACACTTCGGACCTGAAAAGAAAGAAAAGGTAGAGAAAATCCTGCCCCCCTGCAGGGACGGATCCAGGACTTCGGAAAAGAGGGGGCGCACTATGCTAGAAACATTGAAATCTACGGTCAATTTCAATGATTTGCTCCAAATTTCTGAATTTCACGGTCGATTTTAAAGATTTTTTGGCCGAAAGGGGGAGGGGGCGTGCGGCGGGTGCGCCCCCCCTTGGATCCGCGCCTGCCCCTGTGTGCATTTCACCAGAACTCCCTTACGGGATTCGTCAAGCCTGTTCGCAAATCAAGGGCCGTATTCTAGAAGCTTCCTAAGGGCAAAATACAAAAGCTTAAAGTGGTCCTTACAGTTAAGGAGCTTTCTAGAATACGGGCCCTAGTCCGGTTCCTCGCGGCGCTCATCCGGCTTCACAACTGAGCAGACAACAGAAATGTATTGTTGTTAAGTTCACCCAGCAATGATGCCGAACAGGTCAAAGACCTCGACAAATGCCCCACCCTGCACCGAAACGGTTTAGACACTGACTTACCTCTCTTCACTTTGCATTTCCCTGCAAAATAAATTACACACCGTCACAAAAGATATATAACACAAAAACAGAAGTCGTCTTCTGAAACTTAAGATACATGTAGATTACACTTTAGGAAGGAATAAATCTGTTCTCGAAATACCCAAGGAGACAAGAGTGAGGTTTCGCAAACCTGACGAAACACGAAGTACGAAATAATAAATTCAACTTCATTTCCAGGACCTAACGTATTTCTTGAGATGGTTGGTACCACAAATGTCCCTCCTGCCAGTGCGTCTTTTAGCATATCATATAAGACCGAAAGAGTTATGGTGCATCTTGAATTTTTAAATTTCCACTTCGTAGATACGAAGTGGAAACAAAAGATACCTAAATTTCAAAGTTTAATATACATGTACACCGTAACTCTATCGTTCTGACGTCATACGGTAAAAGATGCTCTTGCAGCAGGCGATATAATATATTATGTGGTACCAACCATTTCCCGAAATACGCCACGTCATGGAAATGAAGTCCAATTTCGTATTTCGTTTACTTCGTTTTTCGTCAGATTTACGGAACCTCCCTAATAACTGAAAAGGTTCGGTACAAGCTGCCTTACCTGTCTTCCTGTACTGATTGTAATATCTATTGCCCTTGTACCTCAGCTGGCTGTCTGAACACATGGCACCCTTCAACCAACAGTTATTAGGTCTGTACTGGAATGACTTGCAACCCGGAATCTTTGAACATTCCATCTTGCAGGTTGGCAGGGAAACGCCAGTAAGAGTCTTCATATTCCGCACCGTCGTGCAATCGCCATTTGCCAGGGAAAATTCACATGGGTCACCTGTGACATTAATGGTTGGGAAAGAAAAAAAATCGAAATAATCAACTGCTTGTTGAATTCTGTTTGAAGAGACTCTGCGAGTCCTCGCCAATACCGTCTTCCTACCCTGACTGTTCACTATCACTCTATCACGATGCCGAAACAAAACGCGAGTTTCTTTAAAAATTGATCATAACCTCGTACAAAAGCCTAGACCAAATGGTGTGACAAAAAAGGTTCAGTGAAACATTATGTCAGGACCTGAGGATTGATCTGCAAAACATTCATAAGCATGCAAAACGGCCCTACAGGGGCAGTAGCCAACGAACAGCATATTTCATTCAAAAACAACAACTACTGTCTTTAATCTTTAAGGGTTCATACCGATACGCCTTCGCCATCGCAGTTACATGTAGTTCGAAGGCGAAGTGACCGTATGTAAGGCCTGGATATTTCGAGATGGTAGCTCAAATATTTACCACTACCATGCCATTACCACACCAACCCATCACCATACCTCCGCCTCCTTCACCGTGAGGAAATGCACTCACTCGTTGCTGGAGAACATTCTGAAGAAAAGATTTGTTTTCTCAAGTTGACGACAAAATTCAAATTCAAATTCGTTTATTGTTTCCTTATAAGATACAACGTATATTGGCTTTGAGGACAATAAACAGTGCAAATTGCAATGACAGGCAAAGATAAGAGGGAGGAGAAAAATGAGCATGACATGACACTACTAGAAAGTTTCCATCAACCCCAAAATGCGAACGCCAATCTCATATTTCGATGCCACGAAGAGAGCACCGAACAAAATGACAGACGTTGATGTTCAACTACGAATCAACACAACACGTTCTTTATCGGCTGAATTTTCAGACAATCACGTATCAGTCATGGAGGGGCGTACGATGTGGTGTAAAGATTCAATCTGAGAAGTGTCAGTAATCCTATTACTCATTCTTCTTGGTGTAAAGATTCAATCTAAGAACTGTCAGTAATCCTATTACTCACTCTCCGTGGTGTAAGATTCAATCTAAGAACTGTCAGTAATCCTATTACTCACTCTTCGTGGTCTCAAGATTCAATCTAAGAACTGTCAGTAATCCTAATACTCAGTGACTCTTCTTGGTCTAAAGATTCAATATCAGAGCTGTCAGTAATCCTGTTACTCACTCTTCTTGGTGTAAGATTCAATCTAAGAACAGTCAGTAATCATACTACATGTAACACGTTACTCACCCTTTTTGGTGTAAAGATGATAATTGTTATCGCCCTTGTTCGTGAGCTGGTTCTCCTTGCAGTCGTAATTCTTCAGCCAACAGTTACCGATTCGATATTGAAATGCTGAACAATCCCTATTGTTGTTGCATTCCGTCTGACAAGTCCTGAGGTTAATTTTCGGGAGGTACCTCAGGTTACGGCCAGGGCATTCGGCATGACGTTGTGAGTACTTGCAAACACGGCCAAAGCCCGGTCCACATGAGACTAAAAAATAATTAAATGAATGTAAAAGTTATAAACAGTTGGATGTCTGAGTGGTACAGCGGAATCGTTAATGCCGAAAATTCAAAACGTCCTATCTCCCACATAAACCATGCAGTGGCAGGTGGGCAGGTACATGTAATAATATAGAGTTTTCGCAAAGCCCCCAAAACGCCAATGCGAACGTCTATCTCAGTGGTAGCATTAAGGATTTTTTTTCATGAGTCCATTTTTTTCAAGTGGACTCTTTTTGCGTCAGATTGCTTGAAAATGAGGAGTCCAAATTCGATTCCCATGAGTCCAACTAAATGGACTCTTTTGCAGGGAAGACCAGCAAATATGAAGAGATATGTTGACAGTGCGCGTGGTAACGCAGAGACGGCGTCAATAGGCCTAAGGGGGCGTTTTTTTCCTCATAGATCCTAAAAATTCATACGGCCATATTGGCATGGACGTTTTTCAATTGCAAGAATGAAAAAATTAGGCGTCTTACGTTGCGTCCTGAATATCTCAGGAGGACGTTTTTGCAGGAAACTTTTTTTCTCAATTTGCGTCTGAAGTTGATTTCATGCGTCCAGGGACGCATGGACGCACCTTAACGCGATCCCTGTATCTTTTTGTTCGGTGCTCTCTTCGTGGCATCGAACAATGGGTTTGGCGTTCGCGTTGCGTTGGCATTATTGAGTTTTCGCAAAACCCCCGAAACACCAACGCGAACGTCTATCCTTTTGTTCGGCGCTCTCTTCGTCGCATCGAACAAAGGGTTTGGCGTTCACGTTGGCGTTTCGGGGGCTTTGCGAAAACTCCCTATTTCGGGGGCTTTGCGAAACTCCCTAATGTGCTAACTTTTCCCCACCAAGCTTAAAGTGGTTTTGTACCGCCATAATAAATAAAAATTGTGATGCTACCAAGCAACGTATCTCAAAATTTTATGGAATCTTAATACTTACATGGCTTGACGTAATTGTTGGTAAGTGGAGACGTTTTGCCAGCCAGTTGATTATCCCTGCATATGTAGTTCTTGAGATAACAGGCCCTGACGTAGTTGTAGTGGAAACTAAGGCAGTCGATATGATGGGTGCATGCAGTTTTACAAAACTGGAAAGAAACCCCTCCGTAACTTCGAATATCGTGTCCGTTACAGTTGCCGTATGCCTTCGGGTATTCGCACGATCTCGCTGAAAAGAAAATGCACCACGTTTTTCGTAAAAAGGTTCTCCGGGAGAAGGTGAAAGTGGGCCAAAGGGCATGACATTAGAGGTGTGAAGCCCCTCTGGATTTCTGTAGCCGATGCCCTCTCAGTATATTAGAGAGTTTTCGCGAAGTCCCCAAAACGCCAACGCGGACGTCTACCTTTTGTTCGGTGCTCTCTTCATGGCATCGAGCAATCGAATTGACGTTCGAGTGGCCGTTTCGAGGGCTTTGCGAAAACTCCCTAATATGCTGATTGATTTTGAGAAGAATGGTGCAATATCACTCACCTGGAGAAGCGGAGCAATCGACATCTGAAAGGAGAAAGTACAAAAAAAAATCATTTAAATTAAAGCGTTATTCGAATTCGGAGTTCCATTCATAGTTCAAAAATGTTTAATCGTGTTTTGGAAGGAATGTCCTGTTGTGCAGATGGGGCAATAATCGTTTCCAGTTAAACTATAAAGGCGGGCCTCTTTCTCTATTAAACGTGGCAGTAAAGCTGCTAAGCGCCCCACACATGATCAATATTATTGCACAATGAGGATAAAAATGGGCAATATTATTGCCCATTTTAAAGATACAGTAGCATGTTCAACCACTAGGGCTAGGCCAAATCCCCATCCATGGTGGATGGAGATTTGGCCTAGTGGTTAACGTCGTTGATCTGAATGCTGGCGAGGTTGCCTTATGTGAGATGTTCGAACCCCGATTGAAAAACCTAACAATATAAAAACCAACACCTTCATTCGTTATCTTGTTGGTATACATAAAGATAAGCATTCGCCACGTACCTTTCTTCGTGTACTGTTTGTACAGCCTGTTGCCACGATATTGGAGTTTGTTATCTGGACAGACGTACCTCTGCAACCAACAGATGTTACTTCGGTACTGGAAGCCGAGACAATGACGGATTGCCGAGCACTCGGTCCAGCATGCTTCCAGTGTGGTCCTTGTAAGAGTCTTGATGACGTAACCGGGACAGTTTCCGTACCTTAGACTGAACGCACACTTGGCGCCTGAAAATGACATGAACGTACATTACACCGATAACACCACAGTGCGTTAAATATCCACTGAAACACTGCTCCATCGGTTTCATTGAAGGATCGAAATTGTTGACAGAATTAAAGGGCAATTCGGAAATGATAAAAGTGATCACATTACCTTGACCACAATCTCCTGCAAAAGGGAAAGGAAATTAAAGTCACTATTTTATGAAACTAAACAGCAACACATTCAGTGATGAAGCATTTTGTCTTAAAGCAAGAATTCTGGAACTTTTCATTAGGGAGCTTTCGCAAAGCCGAAACGCCAACGCGAACGCCAAACCCATTGTTCGATGCCACGAAGAGAGCACCGAACAAAAGAATAGACGTTCGCGTTGGCGTTTCGGGGGCTTTGCGAAAACTCTCTATCTCTATCTTTATAATACCATAAAGGAATCAACCATAAAGGTTCAACTGACAAATTTAGCATTTTATAAATGTGGACAATAGGCCTTTAACACCCAACAGATTTGCATTCTGACGTTTCCATGTGATAGGCAAGACCCTTCTGCACATTCACTGCAAATTTTGTTGAATTTCGACTAGTTGATCTTATGATACAAAAGGTCTCAGTAAGGAGAACCCCACGAACGATGTGTGTTCAGGGTCATCGGTGTACATTTATAGGCTGACGTACATTTGTACATGGAACACTAATTGTGCTGAAAATAGCTCAGTTATCGTCAGAAATGGAATTCAAAGCATCATGTTGGCAGGTTCATGTACCTCTTCACCACAAAAAAAGTTGAAGCTCGTACCTATTACGTAAAGCCAAAATTCAGGCAGTAAGAGACACCTGGTGGCAACAAAGGAAGTGTCTCCCTCAGTAAGCTCATCGTTCGCAGTTAAACCTTTATGGTTGATTCCTTTATGATAATACGTATTGTATTTCACTTTTTCAATAACTTTTCATTCGAAACCTACATGTATTGAAAAATGAATACTTTTTAATTTTTTACTTTTTTTAAATACTTTTAAAAACAGACCTGGGGTTTCGCAGTAGCGATGCCTGTCAATTTCACCACCTCTGTAAATTTCAGCAGTGTCTTACCTTGTTTAGTGAACGTCTTATAATATCTATTACCGGTTCTTCCCTTCCACTGCTCCTTTGTTGGGCAGTTGTAATCCTTAAGATAACAGTTATTGTTATAAAACACGAAGTTCTTACAGGATCCACGTTTGGCACATTCCATTTCGCAAGTGGCTAATGACACCGAAATTAGCTTTAGGATGTCATGACCTTGGCAGTCACGGTATGAAAGTTTATACTGGCATTTGACACCTGAAAAATAAAGTTATTTACACTGATGTCAACTATATGCCTATATCGATTCCTTTTCTCTTTTTTTTTTAGTCGGGACGTACTAGCGGTAACGTTCTTGCAAAGTCGCCTGTTAGACTTCTAGTGAAATTCTGAAAACTTACCTGTTCCCTTTACGCAGTCTGAAAGAAAATGACTTTTTTAATCGAAATCAGTTGTCAAATTGTTCTATCTGGTCAGACGGGGGCGTGTCCACGATTTCGAAAAAGAGGGGGCGCACTGTGCTAGAAATATTGAAATCTGCGGTGAATTTCAATGATTTGCTCCAAATTTCATTATTTCACGGTCGATTTTACAGATTTGTTGGCCGAAAGGGAGGGGGCGTGTGCCCACTTGGATCCGCGCTTGAGACAGGAGTTCATTGGTCTGTTATTGTGTCGAAAACAATTATTTCTTCAGGTTCAGGTAATTTTAATACATGTACCTACCTTGTTTAGTAAAATGAGTGTAATCTGGTAGGTTCTTATAGACGAGTTGGTTTTGCTTGCAGGCGTAGTTCTGAAGCCAACAAATCTGGTCGCTGGCTCTGTAGGAAAAGCCCAGACAGTCCACCTCATTGTTACATTCCGTTCGGCATGTGTCAACGTTGACCTTGGTTAGAGTTTGGATGACGTGGCCACCACAATGACCAGGATGCACGCGCTTGTACTTGCAGGTTTTCTCTGAAATTCAAGCAAGAATCTCCAAGAAATTAACAAGTGTACGTTACAAATTCTTCTGTCGTCGAAAGGAATATAAGGAGATGTTCACCAAGGAAACGCACAGTGCTCTTTGACCGCAACAGACATGATATCCGCGTTACTTTTCCTTTAGATCCCGTTGCGTAACATTTACTTTCCCCAAATATTATACTCACCAATTCTCGGGAAACAACTCTCTGGAAAAAATTGAAATAAATTACATGTATGATTATGTGGAACTGAAACAACTACATGTATGTGAAGGCGTCCACTGAAGAAGGCTGATCGCAAACGGCTTACTTTCTGCAGTAGAGCAAGAACAACGTTCTTGCATTCAATGCCGATTACATTGCTTTTCAAGAGTCATCGGGTTTCAGGTGGTACCATCATGCTACATGTATTTCATGATGGTACAACCTGAACCCGCGATCTGAAACTGCTTCAGTTGATGCGATTCTCAAAGTATCACTAATAGACGGCGTTAGCTGTCCGATGATTCGGAGAATGCCCACTTGCTGCGTGTATGATATACAGTGTACATTTTGAACACGTATCTTATTAACCAATCAGAAAGTGTGTTACGGCGGCGTCGGATAAACCTGTAATGGTGGCTTTTGATTGGATCCCTCGTCAAACAGCGCCGTCTATTGACGATCTTTTACTTTTGGCACCAATCATGCCAGTGTTGGGGTCTATACCCATGGCAAATATTTAACACTGGGGACGAGGGATGAGGAAATATGGTCACAGAAACCATGACCATTCGAATATAACCAGACAAGGAGTTTTAGAAATCAAACGATAAACGTAAACGTTAACGACAACGTTATTTTTGTACCGAAAATACATTATAAAAAATCTGGTTAATGTGTAGTATGAAAAAGAACGTTGTCGTAAAGTTTACGTTTATCGTTTGATTTCTAAACCTCCCTAATTGCAGACTATTGCCGATTCCCTTCTCACTGGCACTTGCTCCACACCTACCTGGTTTCGAATACTGAGCCGTATTGATATTATTCTTTGCTGCTAATTCTCTGTCGGTGCAAATGTGCCTCTTCAGATAACAGTAGCGGGCAGAGTTGTAATGGAAGCTGAGACAATCTGGCATGTTTGAGCATTCCTTCTTGCAGAAGTTTAAGCTTACGCGGGCATAACTCTTGATATCACGACCATTACAGTTGCCGTATTGAAATTTGAAACTGCACTGTGACTCTGAAATTATTATTATTATTACTAAGTTTATTAACAATATAAGAAAATAATACAAGAAGAAGGGCCAACGCCGAGGCATTAGTGGCCCTACATATACATGTATTTGGAAGATACAAATGCAAGTAAAGAAAAGAAGACGGAGTAGAGTATGTACATAAGACGAACAAAACATCTGGGCGGGCCGTCACGAAACTCCGATAGCACTAACAGTGCCTAACAGAGAGGTATGCAATGGCTTTTACCATTACAGAATTTTTCTGTTAAGCCCTGTTAGTGCTATCGTAGTTTCGTGGCGGTCGCCCATGGTATATACAGAGGGTCTCGTGGGAGTAGTATGTAACTCTGAAATTGAGAAATACATGTACGTGTACGTATCAATGTGCAACGTCATTTCAAAACTAATCGCTGAATGGCAAATGCGTCCGTCAGCTTCAATAGTGAGGTTTCGCAAATCTGACGAAACACGAAGTACGAAATACGAAATTGGACTTCATTCGCATGACGTAATGTATTTCAGGAGATGGTTGGTACCACAAATATCGCCTGCTGCAAGAGCGTCTTTTAGCGTATGACGTTAGACCTATAGATTTACGGTGTACTTTGAAATTTATCTTTCGTCTCCACTTCGTGTATACGAAGTTGAAATTTAAAAATTCAAGATGCACCATAACTCTCTCGGTCGTACAATGCTAAAAGACGCACTGGCAAGAGGGACATTTATGGTACGAACCATTTCCTGAAAAACATTACGTCATGGATTGGACTTCATTCCCATGACGTAATGTATTCCAGGAGATGATTGGCACCACTAATATCGCCTGCTGCAAGAGCGTCTTTTAGCGTATGACGTTTGACCTCACAACCTCACTGCAAAGCACACATTACCGAAAACAACATCGTGAACTTGCATCGTCATGGCAATAAAGTATTTGAATGACTCGGGGTTGCTTAGCCTGCGCTTGCCATCTTGTAGGTTACAGTCCTTCGATCGTCAACGGCTCTTGGCCTTCCCAAGATTGAAAGTGATATTGCACACGTTTTTATATACCGATCGTGTTTTTGTTCATAGTTCTTTCACAAAACTTACCAGGTGGGTTCGTACATTTACGATCTGAAAGAGCAAGAAAACAATGGAAACCACACACCAATGATAACGAAAGAAAAGGAGTCAGGCACGATATTTGCTCAGTTATGTTGTAAAGTTAAGTTGTGCTTAAGTTGTACTAATTTGCTTTACATGTACTTAAGTGAAGAAAGTAAATTTTGGTGGGACACAGTTTTACATGTTTCTGTGCACTGCCAGTGCTTTTTGGAGTGATTTGGGACAATGTTTTTTTTTTTAAATTTCGTTCCTTTAAGTTGTAGTATCGGCTTGTCATTTACATCTTCACATCTGGTTGCATCTGCTGCAATTTACTATGCACCTTCATCGCGCTGCAAAACGGCATGCATACTCACCATCCTTAGTATAATATTTGTAGTATCTGTTGCCCTTATACAAAAGCTTCCGTCCAGTGCATTTTGTGCTCTGCAGCCAACATGTCTTAGTCCGGTAGACGAATCCGCGACACCGGCGCAACATGCTACATTCCGTAAAACAGGCGCCTAGTGTGACTCTGGAAAGGGTCTTCAATGCGGTTCCGGCGCAGTAGGCGTATTGCTTCGTGAAGGAACATTTTTTACCTGGAAACCATCACATTGAAAGTACATTGTAATACCTATGCGAAATGTTCCGTATATTTTTTTCTTAAGCCAGCAGCACACCAGGCGATATCGCAAGCGATCTAATCGCTTGCTACAAATGTATCGCATGGTGTGCTGCTGGCTTAGTCGACGGTGGATCAATTAATGTCATTGAAATTAAGCCTCGTCCAGTCAAACTCTGGGTGTGGTACATGTATAGGATAGTTTGGAGAATTCAAGTTTGAATATCTAGAAAGCCCGCGAGAAAACGGTCATATCCCGATGTATGCCGTCTTCGGCGCCATTGGTCTCAACTACAACCGAGAACAGCGACACATCTACTCACCCGAATTGCACGAATCTAGAAAAGAGAATAAAAAACTGCCAATCAATCGTCCAAATGATAGATGTATTCACGAAGAAATCCAAGTGCGATTTGTAAAGTCCGGCAACATCTACACGTACATGTACGGTAACCACGACCCAATAAAATGCGCAAATTAGGCAATATATTAGTTGGGTTTTCCACGGATCTTTATTTACATGCAACTCTTGAATATCCGACCGACAACGCGATCAGACTATAGTGGTGCCCAATAGTGTGAAACGGATCGTCACCGGTTACGCAGGTCGAAGAATGCATATATAATTGAAAACCGCAAATTTCTCATTTCCTGACTTCCGCATTCCATTCCGTAGCGCTAAGATGTTGTCGGACTTTAAAACTGATCATTTTTGAGCTGTGTATCCGACTGAATATCATCTCTGCCTGTGCATGGCTGTTCTGCAAATTCTGGACTGCGTTTCTTTAAACTCAGTTGCATCGATCTTGCTTCTGAATCATTTTTTTTTCAATTCCTGATCGTCCTGTAGGTTTTATCAATAACGATTTGTGAGACTCACCCGTGATTGCCGCATCATCAGCCCTTACCTGGTTTATTGAACGTATTGTACACTGTCAAATGGGTATTGGTCATTTCCTTGGGTCTGCATATGCGATTTTTCAACCAACACGTCTTGGACCTCCACTGTAAGCTTTTGCAATTGGGACGGAGAACACATTCCATCTGACAGGCGGCCAGTGACGCTCCACTAAGCGTTACCAAGTCGTAACCAGGACAGTCACCGGTTAGTCGTTGGAACTTGCAACGTACAGCTGAAAGACCAATCCATTACTTTTACTTGAGTCAACAAATCGTCAGCCGAGGATAACCAGGGGTGACAGAATCTAATGCCCCCGTCTTCCTGATGTCCCCCAGTATTGTTTGCCACAGGATTAAGGGTCCGGGTCGCTCTAGGGTGGGCCAGAGAAAGTGTCCCTCAAACAATAGGGAAACAATAGAAATGCTATTGTTCGAGGGACACTTCCTCTGCCCACCCTATAGAGTCCTATTCAATGGTGCGGCTTAATCCGTAAATGTACTGTTAGGGGACATCACATTTCGGAGGGCATTAGATTCTATTACACCAGTCTAAGTGCATTTTTAATTTACCCTCACTTTCCTGTGCCAATAAGGGACTAAAGGCGCAGGTGTTTGGGTCAAGTAGAAATGCACTTAGGCCCAGTTGATTCTTAGCTGACGAATGGAAATTAGGTACCAGTGTGGCAGGAATCTGGCTCCCCAGGAACTTAGGCCCGCTTTTACAGTTTAACGATTTATTGTCCAACAATTTGACTGAGCATGCTTACGTGATCCTTTCCGGCATGTCCCCTTCGTGTAATGATTGTATATCGGGTTCCCTTTGTACACCAACTGGTTTTCCTTGCAAGCATAATTTTGGATCCAGCAAATCTCATCGCTCGTCCGGTAGGAGATTCCAAAGCAGTCCACCTTGTTGTTACACTGAGCCTTACACGCTTCGATGGATATCTTATACAGAGTTTGGACGACGCGGCCGGCACAGTGAGCTGCTGGTCTCTCGGTGTAGTCGCAAGTGTTTCCTGGATTCAGTATGTAACTATATCATTTCAAAGGTTATAGACCATTTTCCGTTTTTTTTGTTTTCAATTTTTCTATTTCATTATCGTAATTATTTTGCATGTTGATAGTTGAACTTATCCGGTGTCTGCTTAGGTACGCATATGTTTTCTGAAAGTTGTTATATCTTACCTGGATAAGCCGGACAGTTTTCTGAAATGAAAAAAAAAGAATCCCTGTAGGCTTATTTCCTCCCAGAACAAGGTTTCTTCACCAACATTCTGGACCCCGAAAGCAATAGGAGCAGTCAGCCGCACGTAATTGCCAAAATATGGCAGCAAAGTTCTGACGGACCAATACCACAGGAAAATCCACGTGATAGGTGCTCGATCAAGAATGAATGGGTCCGCTATATGCATTGAATTGGGCCGTAGTGCCACCTATTGGTCAACTCGCTGACAGCTCCTATTGCACGGGATGCTCCGTCCCAAACTTATCTCTCAAGCGGTTTGTGTGTCGGAAAAAGTGACTCCACAACTCAAAGGTAATTCTGCTCAGTCTACTCTTGAATATGATACTGAGATTCACATTGATGTGAACATTTTTCATCGCACAAGTGCAGTCTGTTTGAAAATTCGAAAAACCTTGCCAGCTTAGTTGGTTGCTAGTTGTGTACATTGGCCTGTACAGACAGGGCACTTTTATTAGCAGGTAACTTAGTCTAGCAAGGTTTTATGAATATGGGTCGATTCCTTTATGGCGAAAAATATATACTTACTGTCTTTGACGTACTGATTCGTATTTGGGCTGCCCTTAGCAGCGAGTTGCCGGTCTGTACAAACGTAGTTCTTCAGATAGCAGTAGCCCCTCAAGAAATGGAAACTGTTGCAATCCAGACGGTTGGAACATTCGATCTTACACGTATCGAGAGACATTCGAGAGAATGTTCGGATGTCATGGCCGTTACAGTTCCCCGACTGGCGGGTGTACTGACATCGGGAGGTCACTGAAAAGAACGATGTTTATAGTTTTTAGGAGTGTCATCATTGGGAGAAACTTGGAGGAATTCTGACAGTAAACTCTCAGTAATTCCTCCAAGGGAGAAAGGACAACCAGACATATGTACTGGTGTTAACCGATGTCAGAAGTTAGAGAATGCGGAGATACCGTCTTAAGAAAGACCCTTACGTTTTTTCCATGGGCACAAAAGGGTTTCTTTAAAAAAACCGTAAGGGGTTCTTCAACAATAGGGAGGTTTAGAAATCAAACGATAAACGTAAACGTTAACGACAACGTTATTTTTGTACCGAAAAAGCAATATAAAATCTGGTTAATGTGTAGTAGGAAAAATAAAGTTGTCGTAAAGTTTACGTTTATCGTTTGATTTCTAAACCTCCATATTATGTTTTCTGAAAGCCCGAGAACCTTTTTGGAAACCTTTCGGTTACATTTGTCACAGGAAAGAAACACAATAGTAGAAGGCCTACACTGGCTGTCCATGTGCTGAGAAGTAGGCCGACATGCATGAACTAGAGAAATACAACATGTACTCAGTACGTGTACATGTACATGTACATTAACGCAAAATGAACGTACCTTGGCTCCCAGTGCAACCGGCAGCTGTTCAGTTCAAATAGAAAAAAACCAATCAAGTTAACATACATCACAAATATACTTTTGCATACATCAAAATATATTATAACAGAGCCCGCTCTTTTATTACTTTTATGTGTAAATAAAATTCAATGTTCGGCCTAATCGCGCTCCATATTTCAAATCCTAATTTGGTGTTTTGTAAGTCATTCGAGGGGGTGTCATCATGAGCATAAAAGTATATACATATTTCTGCATACATATATGTACGACAGGTTGAATGCATTTTGAAAAAGCGAACCTTGGTGATCATCTGTGTACATGTAAAGCCTGGAATCCACCATTGATTTTCTAGTTGATTTTGCGTTGCGACTCGCTTTGCAACTGGGTTGCGTTGCAACTGAGCACTCGATCGCCGTAGTGGACCAGCTAGACGTGATTTCCACCAATGGTAAAGACTTGGTCAATTTCAGTCGGCAATCGGTCGGCGACCGGTATCAGTTCCTTGTGATCGTATTCAGTCGCGAGTTGCAGGTTGTAAAGCAAGTCGCAACGCAGAAAATCAATGGTGGATTCCTAGCTTAAGTGATATCAGTCCCAGGATTTAATACAATGATCACCAGAGTCCATATTCATACACATACTTAGTCGAAGTGTGTTCACTATCAGCCCGACAAAGGATTTGTGAACCCTAAATGTAAAGCGGTTTTTCCACGGTACAATTATTATTGCACAATTATTGCACAATATGGGGCCCAAAATGGGCAATATTATTGCCAATCTTTCTTCCATCCATTATGCAGAAGCACAATAACGACACCCATTTTGGGCCCCATATTGTGCAATAATATTGTACGTGGATGGACCGCTTAACGGGGGCTTTGTGAGTGACGTCCCAGGAAACCTCGGGGTAAATCTGTTGTTAATACAGTACGATAGTTAAAAAAGGCAAATTTAACACCAAAACAGCAGTTTGTTGTGACGTCACAGAGGTCGCGCACTGCTGGGGTCCAGCTTTTTCTGTCGTTGGTGATGGTGGTGGGCATTGCTGACCACACAATGGGTTGTTGGTATCTTTGAATAAAAGTCGTCACACTGACGATTTTGATAAATGTTGGAGGAGCTATCCCAGTGCCAAAGCCAGGTCTCAGCGACCTTACAATTGAGTTGTTGACCGTGTATGACGTGTTTTGTTGCATAAAGACTGCTTTAGGCCATATAAAAAATCTTTAGTTTAGCATAGTCATACAATAGTAAAATGGTAAAACTAAACAAAATTGGAAAAAAATTAAAAAGATTTGAGGAGGCAAGAAATTTCGAGGCGGAGGTGATGCAAAACTAAAGATTTTTTTATGTGGCCTTATTTTGTTCAGCCGGTGCGAAGTGATATAATGTACCACAGACGACTGAATCTGCAAAACACCATGAAATGGCGAATTGAAACTTGGGCAATTTAATTGATTAACGGGATACATTAGAGTCGAACTGATGACAATAAAAATGATAGATTTATCAGAAAAATGCTGATGTAGTTAGTCCAATAGAAAAAGCACGTCGCTTTTCGTCTTTTATGGGTGTAGTGTTGTTGTTCCTGTCGGGAAGAGCCAAAGGGAGAAACGGTAAGTGGCAGTATCGTTAAAGTGGTGTGGAAGGGAATTGGGTCCTTCGTCTGTGAGAATTTCGGTGTCGCAATACGGCTAACAGACACGAGTTCTGATCACGCGGACATGAATTTTCACATGTGCTGCCAGATTACGCCCCCCCCCCCCCGTGCAAAGGGAGACTTCAGAGGCCAATTCATTGCTTTTCATTACACATCCATTTTGCTGTGTTTGATTTGAAAAGGACCAAACTAGGCCGACATGGCGGCGCATATACATGTAGTCAAGGCGCTGGTCAACTTGAGGATTTTCTCGTGCGAATAGGGAACCCCGATCACGCAGACCACGCGAGAATATACGCGTGGTTTTGAACTGATAGTACACCAATGCCACCTATTATTCATGACGATTCAAGGTGTGATTGGCCGTGCTTGGTGAACCGCATCTCTCGAACAATGGGCCTAGGTCAACGCTAGGTGTCTCGTCTGCTCTATCAGTAGTCATCACGTGACCAATTGGCGCTCCCCATTGGCTCTCGACGGGCAGTTCACAGTGTTTGTATACTTAATAAGCTACAAGTAGCACACTTCACCACTTTCGTTGCTTATAAAGGTAATTTTCGTGGTCGACAATTTTAGTGGCAGTTGCCGGTGCACAGCACACTTCACCAACCGGTGGTATTGTGGCCGCAACGAGCAATTTTCGTGATGAGAAATCAAACCTCAACTTACGTGTTTTTGTGAACATCCTGTAGAACTGGTACGTTTTATACAAGTATCTATTAGGTGCCACGCTGTGTTTCTTCAAATAACACAGCCTTGTCCGGTAATGGAAACTCTGACATTTTGGATCTATGTCGCATTCATGCTTGCACCCATCAACAGAGATGTCACTGAAACTCTTGATGTCATAGCCATTCATCAGGCCTGGGGCCATGGTGTACGAACATGTTGCTGAAAAAGATGTTTGAATATTCGTATTATCGAATTTAGCATTCATTTAGGAAATATTTATTGTATTGTATTGCATTTTCCATTGGGGTCGATGCCAAAGCAATTTTGAGTACAGAAGAGGCCATCTCAAGCTACTGGTGTTTAGGTCAGTCGCAGAATTGATACGTGAACTGAGGAGAACTACTTGGGGTCGTATTTTAGAACATTCCTTATTGTTAAGGTCAAACTTAAGTCTATTGTAAAACCATCGAGAACAATAGATTTAAAGGGACTCTAGAGGCAGCTTGCTATTGGGTTACTAACAGTACTGAGACTACACAACAGGTGGCGCTAGTAACCACGAACTCATGAATTGTGGATCATATTTTGACACTGATGAAATTTTACTTCAAAATGATGCCCAAGTTGGATCCTCATGCCATCAATTCTCTGTTAATCATATCAATATATGCACTAAAAAGCTGCCTCTAGAGGCCCTTTAAGGTGGACCTTAATGTTAAGGAACGTTTTTGATTTGATTTGTATTTATTATCACGAAAGAGATTTACAATGAATTTTATAGAGGGCCAAAGGCCGGAGCATTAGTGGCAATTAGTGGCAACGTTCTAAAATACGGCCCATACAGTTCTCCAAAAGGTGAATGTCATCCGTTTTTCTTCCCAATAGGTGAAACTTGATAACTTTTGACGATTTCAGTTTGACAAGTTCAATAATAAAGTCGACTCAGTAATTCACGACATACGCTTTTGCGACTTACCGTCCGCCTGGTAGACATAGGCCAGAAGCACCACAACAAGTTGCCCGACAATGAACTTCATTATTCAGTTAGTTCGGGGCATCTAACCTACATTGATGGTAAAAAGAGAATATTCTATCATCATGTCTCTACCTGCTAAATCCTTCCTGTATAACAATATTCAAAGTCATAAAAGTCCGAAAAAGCTAGAGTTCGCTCAATCAAAGACTTGGGCCAGCTTCCTCAACTCTAAGGTAACTTTGCAGGGCAGAATACAAAAGCTTAAAGTGGACCTTAGAGTTAAGAAGAATACGGCGGCATATCTCTTTTAGGGTGGAAATGGTTTCCGATCTCACAATACACATCCTGAGGCAATCAGGGATTCTTAAAGCTGGACGGCAAATCTCAATGCGGTAGGGACGTTTTTGAAGTCAGCTGAGTGACCCGTCTGAATGACGAGTCCAGCCGTGTTGGGTCAGTCGACTTTAAAAACACCCCTGCCGCATTGAGATTTGCCGTCCATGTGCGCCTTAGCTAAAGCTAAAGGCACATAGATGCGGTTCGTGCTCCGGTGCGGCATCGGTAGGGGTGTTTTTAAAGTCGACTGACCCCGACTGAATGATGAGTCGAGCAGCATTGGGCCAGTCAACTTTAAAAACTCCCCTACCGTTGCCGCACCGGAGCACGAGCCGCATCTGTGTGCGGTGACCTAAGGGAGCGAGCGCTGAGAACTTCTCATATCAGGATGCTGAAACAGGGGACATTGTCGTGCTTTTGTATGTTGACCTTGAAGCACAGAGACTGAACAGCGGAAATACTGCATATCGAAAACAGCATGTGTTTTTGACGTCTAGGCCACTGTATCGTTAACGTCTGGGGTCTCATAAACACTCCCCTCAAAGTTCATAAAACCACCGTATTTATTAACATTACATGCTCTTCTAACAGCTGCAAAACAGCCCGCACATACATTAACATTATCAGGCAATTCCGAAAAACGTGGGGTAGTCGGTGACAACAAGTTTTCGACAATTGTTTTGGAAAATGGCATGGTATCATGTTCGACAATTGTGTTGGAAAATGGCATGGTATCATGCATGCATGGTATAGCCTGCTGCACGCGCTGCGTGGACATTCCGCTATCGCCGGAGATAGAAATCTTACAAGCTATGAAGTCCCGATGTGCCCGTGGATATACGGCAACAAGTGGAGACAGTTGCCGAGACATGTTTGTCGTCTCCTCTTCTCCTCACTTGTCTCAGCGTGTGCGAGGTTTGCGAGGCAGACATAATGTTCAGACGATCTCCTGCCGTCGCCCATTTGGCCACACAGGCTGCGCTGCGCGAGACTGATTATGCACAGACCTGTGTAGCCGTGGAACGCATCACATCGTAGACCGAACACTGTCCGGATTAAAAATACTAGGACACACGCTGGTGATTCAAACACAAAATTATTTTATTCGTACGCGAAGTCGTTGATGCAAAACTAATGGTGCTTGTCGTATTCGCAGTTCATCTGGTAAATTGAAGGGGTGACAGCCTGTTTTCTAATCACCATGGTGATTATAAAATAAGCTGTCACCCCTTCTATTTGCCGAAACAACTGCAAAAATAGTCAACACGATTAGTTATGCATGAGTAAAATCGCGTACGAAAAAAAGTTGAGTCACCAGCGTGGGACAGACGCAAGCAAATGCATAAAACCACCATGGCGCCCGCTGGTCTATATTTAGCTCGGGGAAGCCCCTGTAGGAAAAACAGCAATTGTATCACCGTTCACTGCCCGTTTCAGGCATTTAGCTTCCATGGGTTTTAGCAAAAATTCATAAACGAGCCTTATAAATTTTTGGTTTTAGGCAGCAGTAAACTGTTTGCCTTCTTTTATTCGCCTGAGCTAAAGCCAGCTTTGATCTCAAGCAAGAACCTATGTTTTTCTGAAATTCACTCATGATTTACGAGATCATGCCGAAGTTGTGGGAGCCGCCATCTCGTCAAAATGTCACCTGACCCAATTTTGTAGAATGACGTCACTATAGCCGGGAATCCGGCTTAGATCATTTGGTTTCACCGGTCTTCGAATGCAAGCTGCCCAAAAGACCGGGTACCAGTCTAATCACATCGGCCAGATTTGGCCGAGGTGTACGTCCGCGAACTCACCACAGCGTAGGAATCTTGGTCGAAGGATAAATCCAAGCTATTGGCTTAATATTCCTTTGTTTAATGCAAAAATATTTACAGATTTTTGTGAATAATTTTATGGCAAGTAGTACATGTAACAAATCTCATAATAAGCGAGGTTTATAGATATTTTGATCCTAGAAACTACAGAGGGATCGAGGGATCACATGATCAGCCAAGAAAGTAGTTCACCCGACGCCATCTTGATTACCCACAATCCTGTGAGCACGGCGTAACAGATTGGTGCGAGGTATGAGCGCCTTCTGTTTCAACAATAGCCGTCGCCAAGACTTCGTGTGCACGCTCGTCGGCGATGAAAATCTCGATTTGTCGCAGCTACTATTGGCTTTGATGATGCACACCAAATACTTTCGGGAAAGTATGAAATAAAATGTTTGATTTTAAGTAAGTTGAACATGTGCGACTTTCAGGATCTGGATATTTTTAGTTTGCAACTAGTTGGCAACCAGTTACTCGCTGACGCCCGTGAGCTTATGTCACCTTGTATTTGTGACTAATTAGTTCCAACTACGCGCCGATTATCAGTTGCCAACTAGTTCTGACTGTACGTAAGGGCGACATAAACGAGGCTTTAGGCTGCTTTTCCACGAGACGTTTGCGGACGCGGGTTCGGTGGCGGGAGCGGATGCGGGTGAAAGAGCTAATGGGAAATACGTTGGTTCGATATTTTCAACCCGCGCCCGCAAATGCCTCGTGCTTTTCCACGAGACGTTTGCAGACGCGGTTTCGGTGGCGGGAGCGGGTGCGGGTGAAACAGCTATGGGAAATACGTTGGTTCGATTTTTTTCCACCCGTCCCCGCCTCCTATTCCGCGCCCGCAAACGCCTCGTGGAAAAGCAGGGTCCTTGCACACCAAAACCGTGCCGTGGGCCGCGACGGCGAAAAACGAAGCGCGTTCACCGCTGGGAAAATAAGTTCAATGGATTTTCAATAAATCAGTTTCATGCGCTTGACGGTCCGCAAGCGAGTATGAATCAGCCCTAACGCATAACGTTACTGGTGTAACATAACAGCTTAAAGGCTCGTTTCCACAGACGCGTTTCACGCTGCGTGATGCGTGAAATCTTTTGTTATTTTCCGCCGCTCTGCTTCCAAACAATGGGCGAAGCGTCAAAACGCTCACGCTACCGCTTCTGTGGAAACGGGCCTTAAGGCTGCTTTTCCACGAGACGTTTGCGGACGCGGGTTCGGTGGCGGGAGCGGATGCGGGTGAAAGAGCTAATGGGAAATACGTTGGTTCGATTTTTTTCCACCCGTCCCGCCTCCTATCCCGCGCCCGCAAACGCCTCGTGGAAAAGCAGGGTCCTTGCACACCAAAACCGTGCCGTGGGCCGCGATGGCGAAAAACGAAGCGCGTTCACCGCCGGGAAAATAAGTTCAATGGATTTTCAATAAAAGGGTCACACCAAAGACGCGCGGCAAAAAATGACGCGCGCTCGCCGCCGCGCGTCTTTGGTGTGACCCTGAAAATCCATTTTTTCGCCGTCGCGGCCCGCGGCACTGTTTTGGGGTGTAAGGACCTTTACACGCACTCATAGTGACGCCTATTGGACATTTTGCGAGAATCGCGTGACCGCAGCAGTTAAGGGGTGCGGTTCGGAAATTGAATTGTGTAGGCCTACAACGTGCATTACAAATAAAGCCATTGAAACGAGTAAAAAATATTCTATCGTGTGTTTTAGTTGAAATCATGCCCAAATAGGCCAATTCATCGTAAAATAGTCAAAAAAGAAACTGCCGGTTGACGATACTTCCATCCGGGTGGAAAGTTTCTTTAGCACTTTCGACCCATTCGAATGTACAGAAATTCGGTAAAACTTTCTACTTACTGTAAAATTTTAAGAATCTCATCCAAAACACCTCCTTACAGGGCGAAGTTACCCTGTACAAGTGTCAGTTCAACAGTTGAAACCAGTCAGCAATTGGAATATGCAAATTGCATTAGCGGGAACATGTGTTTACATAATATTTATGCATTAAATTTAGAGAGTAATATTCATTACTTTTCAATATATTTGTGGCCTTCAATAATTATCATATAAAGTCAACACCTGCAGGATGGGTGCAAGACAAACATATTTTCAGGGTGC
>NMRB01001586.1:149991-168118 GCA_002633025.1 Notospermus geniculatus | reverse complement strand
CTAGCATTGAGAAAGAGCCGGAGAAAAGTCGGGATTGCACCGTCAGGTTCGCGACAAAGTGATGCCACGACGAAAGACGATCTCTCAAGTTGTGCCGGCTCCAGCAGCGTCAGCGGCGCCGCATCGATGGGCGACAAATCTTGCTTCACTATTTCGGGAAACGTCGAGCGACAACAACTTGCAACAACGTACGCAATAGACAGCCACAACTTGTTGTCTCCGAATATATTCACCACTAGCAAGTATACCGAGCATCAGAACACAGGGAGGACGAACAGCAAGACCGTTCTGTCCCCACAGGCGCAGCTTGTGTCAGGTGATTCGCCACACACACCGACGAATCCCAGTACTGAAACTCTCCGCTCCCCCGACGGCAAGACGTCGCCGAGTTTACCTCCGTCCTCTCAGACTCCGAGTTCGCACACCGGAGAACATCCCCGAAACGACCGAACGACCCCTGACCACCCGAGCAGCAACAGTGAAATCCACGGTCCGGGAGTTTTGACATCGAGTGACGTCCAGTCGTCATCAGATTCGTCTGATATAGAACTAGTTGGTGAATATAGGCCTAGTAAAGAACAAACCACTGCTAGGCCTAGTCGAGATGAGGGTGTCACGCCGAGTGCAGAGACAAGCCGTGTTGCTCAAACTCCAGCTGATACGGCAAGCGGAGTAACTGGACATGAGAATGAACAAGAATGTGGTCCGTCGTCACCACAAGGTGTCGATGTAACACTCACTGTCAACGTTGGAATAGATTCCTGCTCGCCTCTTAGTCGTAGTGATACAATGCCTTGTGTGGAGACACCCGATTTACTGGCCAGAATTCACAGCGTCACAAACTTACATCCCATTTCAACAAAACTGGGGAATGAGACGCAACACGAAAACGTGGATACACCTCCTCCACGAACTGGATTGTCAACCGGGTCAGCACCTGATGAATCTGGTGAGATTATTTCAATACCTGATGAGACAGGAGAGATTCTTTCATTGGATGAGAATGACACGTCCAGTCCAGACATACACGAACCGTCGGATGGTGCGTCCTTACAAACTGTCTCGGGATCGGAAGACACTAAGGTGGGACCAAGTCTGACACCGCCCAATGTTGTCGTAGAATCTTTGCCAACCCCGCCAACGATAACCGTGGAGAATTCTCAATCACCCGTGGCGTCACGGAGGGAAGCTGATTGCCATGATATCAAGGCACAGCCAAAAGGCAAGAAGGGACGTTCCGATGTAAACGCGAAGACAACTGGTTTGTTCTTGTCGCCTCCGTCTCTTATGTCCTCATCAGACCAGGCTCCGTCAGCCTGCAGTTCTACGAATGACAACTTTTTGTCTCCTGGAGCTAGCGGCAGCCGATCACCGTCGGTTTGCGACTCGGTCTCCGCCGTCAGGCTGAGCTTCATCAGCAAGGCAGAAACTATCATCGAGGGAGAGTGCCGTCTGGACGGCAGCAGGAACAATCTAACTATGAATGCTCTAACGAAGAAGTTCAACCAGTTAAAACTGACAACCGATGTCGTCATAGGGGGAAACCGGATGACCGGTCGCTCGGGACGCAGAGGACGATATCGTCTGCGCGACATCCGTGAGAAACGCGCAGTCAAATCATTAGCTGTCATCGCCATTTTTTTCACTCTGTGCTGGACCCCCTTCCACTTGATTTACGTCATGACGCAGTTCTGCCGTACTTGTACGGTTCCAAGACATCTTTTGACTTTCACCGTCTGGCTGGGCTACAGTAACTCGTGTTTAAATCCTATTCTATACACCGTGTTCAATTCAGCGTTTAAGGACGCGTTTGTTAGCATATGGGCGAAGATCAAGACAGCATGTCAGTTGCGATAAATGAATTCTGTGGCCCCATGCATGAATAGGATAACCCACAGATCCATATCTTGGGAGATAAGAGAGTGTATAATATGGCAGGGCCAGTATTATCAATTTCACCAAATGTGGGCTATCCTGTTCATGCATGGGACCACAGAATTTGAAGTTAGAGGACAATATTCGCCCCCGGGTGGGACAAATATATTAGTGAGTTTTCGCAAATCTGACGAAGCACGAAGTATGAAATACGAAATTGGACTTCATTTCATGACGTAATGTATTTCAGGAGATGGGTGGTACCACAAATATCGCTTGTTGTAAGAACTTCTTTTTAGTGTATGACGTTAGGCCAATAGAGTTACAGTGTATGTAAAATTGGAAATTTATCTTTCGTTTCCACTGTAGATACGAAAGTGGAAATTTAAAAATTCAAGATGCACCATCACGCTCTCTGTCTTACATGATATGCTAAAAGATGCACTGGCAGCAGCGACATTTGTGGTACTAACCATCTCCTGAAATACATTAGATCTTGGAAATGAAGTTGAATTTCGTATTTCGTCAGATTTGCGAAACCTCCCTGTTGCCCATGGGAACGAATTGTCTGGGGACGTACTGTCCGGGGACGAACTGTCATAGAGCCTGAAAGATTTAAGGCTCAAAGGTAGAGTGCGAAGTTAGTTCTTAACGGCCTGATTCAACTCCAGTGTTTGCTGCTGTGAATGGACATCGGCTGTCCAACCCTGCGCAGTCTCCTTGTAGGCCTTGTAGCAGGTTTAGTCGATCCATCGGATACTTACGTCGACACGTCGTCGGTTTCCAGTGCCCGACAACAGATATGAGCACCATTAGCTGATTAGACGATGCAAGGGGCATTTTCCGCCGAGGAATTTCCTTTATGTCTCGTGGTTCTTGAGCACTAAATACATTGCCATGACTATGACGGGCCTGTCAGAGGTGTAATTTGAACCATGGACATTTTGAATACCAGTCACAGACCTATGCCACAACAACATAAGGCGCCGCTCCACGTGACAGTTTTCTGTTGAAAGTTTGCTGTCAGATAGTCAATTATTGCTGTCAGACAGCAAAAATTGCTGTCACACAGTACTGTATGACAGCAGTTATTACTGTCTGAGAGCAATAACTGACTATCTGACAGCAAACCTTCGATAGAAAACTGTCCCGTGGAGTGGCGCCCATAGTCTATAACAGAATCATCTTGCCCAACCAAGGCTTCCTGTCACTCCTACTATCGCTCCATCCACCCTTGCCGACCACCGTACATTTATCGCTCGCATTTTCCGCCCATGAGCGTGGCGGCTGAAGCAGCCAAACTTTACTGAAAGCACGGTTTATGACGAAGAAACGAACATTGTGAGGTTTGGATCGATGAAAATCTCAAAATGAAGAATAATCCAATACGTTAATGCATGTTTTATTCACAAAACATTGGATTACACGCATTTATCATTGACAGCAGTGGGGGGGGGTGTGCGGTCCATGGAACGACCTGTCTGCGAGCAGGATGACAAACGGTGGTCGTCAAGGGTGAAGGGAGCGTAGTTCGAAGGGCGGAGTGACCGGAGGCCTTGATTATAGTCAAGATGTAACAGAATAACAAACAGAAAGACATGATTGAGATACCATCAATTTTTCTTTCACCCTTATACAATTATTGTTAATGAGCAGAAAGAAGCATGTAAAAGCATGCAAATTATGATGTCAGCAACTTAAAGGAACTATAAGACCGTTCTTTTGGAACCATATGCTACTTCACCAGACTACAGCCAGATGGAGCACCAGTCCGGATTGTTAACTACATGTACTTGTGTTTGGAGAGTTTCTCCAGTCCAAGCTCCGACAGGTGACTATGGCACCCTAAGGATCACAAAGCAGCATGTGACACCGATCCTACGGTCCCAAGTAAGCTCTGTGAAGGGAGCACTTTCTATGGACAATACAATCTATACCTCTGACATTACCTTGAGTAGTGAACAAGACATCATACACGGAGAAGATACCATGAATAAGATGGAAGCACATTCTAATAGACCTGAATAAATGACACAAATTATTAGTATACAAGGTATTTTGTTCATTACTGCAGGGCAAATAAGCGACCAAGTCTTCTGGCACAACTGTGGTTGAAATCAACAAGACATAGGCAGTACCATCGGAAACATCCAGACAGATTCTGCCGACAGTACCGTATACATCTTCTTCACCTCAAGATGTTACATTGTATTCAGTTAAATAAATAGGCACAGTACATGTAATTTCTTTCACATAGACTCTAAAAATAACAATTTATCACTATAATTTCTCTTTAATGGGGAACCCGCTCACCGACAGGTCGGTGCTGCGAGCGCTTGTACCGAAACGACGTCATTGACGTCATTTTAGGTGTCACTGACGTCATGTTAGGTGCTGATGTTGCGTCATGAAAAAATTGCCTGTACATTTTTCTACAGGAAAAATGACACAAAATGACTTCATTTAAAGGAAAAAAGCAATGAGATTAAAAGAAAATTTCATCTGCTACAAGATGATGTAAGTTTTATTGTTGGGCGACCAACACAAATGGTTTATTTTCACGCCAGAAATAAATGGGAATAACGTTAGAAAAACAGAGACTTCGGTACAAACGCTCGCAGCGCCACGTCGTGACGTTCGTGTGCGGGTTCCTCATTGACTTGTCATGTTTTTCTATGGCATCTGTAGATCTATCACAGGGAACGTAAACGACTTATACAGGCTTGATCTCATAAATTAAGAGACCAATGCCATCCTATCTTGAAAATCAATACAATGCTACACAGATTAATTTATTGTAACCACGGCGTCTTCTTGTGAATGAGGAAATTCTAGAGATATAAGGCCCCATGATGGGAAACCAAATTTTGTGGTGTAAATGAATCAAAATCGTTTGAATTAGAATCAGAACATTTCAATACAGACGAATGTAAATTTGGTGGAATGTTTTTGACATTAAGGCATAGCAAAAATATGAAGCACGTGACATCCATGGGCAAGAACTAGTGTGACATACCTATCATATGGAATGCTTTTTATTATAGCTCACCATAAATCTTTACAATGCCACAGACTGGGATGTCAAGTAGCACCAAAAAATCATAAGGTGAGCTTACATGTACGGTATACATTTTGGTGATACAAAGCTGTGTGTCATGACACCCACTTGATAAATATCCAGCTCCTCGCCATTTTATTTATTATATTCTACCCCCTCAAGCTAATAATGTGTTTTTCCACTGTCGAACAAAGAGAGCAGGGCAACTGGGATATTAGCTCTAAATTACACAGCTGTGTACTTAGGAGTACATACCAGAGCTGTTACATCAAATGAATTTACTCCCACTATTCCTACAACTTCTACAGATACCACCATCATTCCTTGACATTCTATTCTTCAAGGTGACATCTTGGCAGTTGTGTCCACACTTTTACAAAGTGCACCATGTTTAGATCACGTCATGGTTGAAGTCAGTGCACCACGTTTATTCGCCGTTTAATATGGCGGATATAGACTGATCGCACGAGTAGTTGCGTACCCACCATGGGTGTCATTCATTTGTCTACATGAAGCTAGGATAAGGAGGTATTACTTACCCATGTCATCCACAGCTAAAGTCCGGCCACATCTAACTTCGACCCAATGGAATGCGGAAGTCATGTAATGTGGCAGAGCTTTGCGGTTTTTAATCATGCCTGTCGACCATTTGTGGCTGTTCCCCGATTGTTCACGCTATCCACCGGTTATTCAAGAGCCGTATCTGATTAAAGGTGCGTAGAAAATCCAACTATCAATTTGCTAACTTCCGCATTCCATTGGGTCAAAGTTAGATGTTGCCAGACTATACTCAATGATTATATGTGAATGTATAGAAAGCCTTAGGAAGCATAGTCAGGAGTAAATATGAATACTCTTAAATATGACACTCAATAAATGTAATACAATCAATCCATCATTGTATAAAATGGGTGCATACTGGTGGAGTAAACTATGATGGTAAAATATATTAATATAAATGAAGTAAACATGAAGAAAATTCCACCTGTTTTCCTCCTGGAGTCGTATGCATAAAGGTGGAATAAGCTTATTCCAGGTATAACTTAATGTTACAACGTGAAGTTATACCTGGAATTAGCTTATTCCATCTTTATGCATACGGGCCCTGTAGAATAATTATACACTTCGGATTTGGTCAAAATGGATCAGATAATTCGTCTGACGCACCTCCTCTGATGATAAGAAAGACAAGAAAATTTTAAGCGTCAGCAGTTTTGATGCAGCCAATACATGAACACTACCCTCAAGGCTGAACCAAGTGTCAGATTGGGTGTACAGACAGCAGTTAACAGGTAGATAGCAAGCGTGAAAATAACCTGACGTCATCAATAATATGACGTTATTACATTAAACACACTTATCTTGGCTCACAAGTATGTATATGAATTCCCTTTTTGCCTCACTCTTCAGCTTTTCAACCATTCCTCTTTCTTATTTAGCCAATTACAGTACAGATAATGAGTCCATTATCCTCAGACACCAGCAATTGTATTTACTACAAATTCGCATTCTTTTACATCTCTGTCCACTTGAAAACATACCGGTAAGCCATGCAAATGAAAATGTGATCCGCTCTGGCAAAAGCAGACACATGTCGCTCTTAGCTTGGCAGGTTGAGACCAAATGTTCTTCAGTTTCAGTATCATCTGTGTACTATGAAATCTGAAATAATCTATTTCTTCCATTCTCTCCTGGTGTCATCTTAGTTCGTTGAGGCTCACCTTCTGAGGGACATGCATCTCTTTTTGCCCGAGTGGGTTACAAATGATCCCACAGTCGTAAATAATCATAACACAAGACTCCAAAGCATTAATGACTAGCACAATATACACAGTTGCTGTTTGCCCCTTGAGTAGATATCAATGCCCAGACTTTGTACAAGTAACTGCACAACAGCAGCTCAATGAGCTGCTGCGGGGTCACAACTTTTGGGTTCATTCTTTAGCTGCAAAGCTTTCTCCAAGACCAAGCTAGACGAACACAGAAGCAGATAGCAACAAATGTGTGTCACAAGGTTGGACACTTGCAAATGACGATCTCCAAAAACGTTAAATAAGAAGCTCGGTTCAAAATTGAATAAAACTTTCAAATAAAATATCACAGTTTTTTCTTCAAAATCTTGAAAAGTCATGTCCTTCTTTCTTGAGCTCCAAGAAGTAGAGTAGGATGCCAGACTGGTCGAACACATCCCGTGTTCCCATGGAGAGAAGGTCCTCGGGACCAGCTGGGGTCGCATTGAAAGCAGGTCTCAGCAGTGTCGGGCCAAATATGGTAGCCAAGTTCCTTACTGACATCTTATTCTTCACTTCATTTTGGCTGACACTGAAAAAGAAGTGGAAAATATACTTCAGCCATTGCAGACCAATGGAGCTTAAGAGACATAGAGACATAACAGACATAAAGGACAAATGATTCAAGACAGATACTCACAGGAGAAGATGCTCAATGATGAACATGATGCATCTATGATTAGGGTCAGGAAGGGACCTGAACAATGCCAGCATACACCTCTCCTTAGCAACAGGGTCAACCAACCCTAAACCATCCACAAATCGTTTGTAGAGTTTATCGGTGAAGAGGGCCTCAGGCAGCTCTCTGAAGTACAACTTTAGTAAACCAGTCACGGCATGAATGTCTGCCTGGGTGAGTTCCTCTACTGCAACTTTGCTACCTGCAAAACAATGATAAGAAAGATTTACCAAATGATACTAATTTGATCCTTCTGGTGAAGATAGCTTCATCCTGTAGGCTGTTACAAACAGATGTACAGGGAATTGTCTGTAGTGTTGATGTCTTTGTCCATGAAGCTTCTGTCATTCTGAAGTCATAGACGTGAAGATATTTGCCGACTTACTTTTCTCAAACAATTTCTTCAACCGTTGTATCTCAGAGGAGACACCTGAGACTCGGTAGATCCCCACATCGTCGAGTCCCCTCTTCTCCACCTCAGCGACGCACGCTGTGACGATCGTCGGGATTGGGTTGTCCTCTCTCCTGTACCATGAAGAATTGAATGGTATTATTCAAATAGCAGCAGTTCTTGAATCACAAAATGCAGACGTTCCATCTCTGAGTTGCAAAAGATCTACACTGCTGACACGAAATCATCACACAGACAGGAGCAGAGCTTTTGATGCAGAGCCTATAAGCCAATAGGACCTAGGAGAGAAGCTACTTTTCTGTGACGAGAGACTGCATACTCACATAATAACTGTCTCTAATTTGACTCCAAAGACACCTGTTTGAATCCGTGACTGAACCCGCTTCATTGTCTGCTCACGGCTGACATACTGGACTGATAAAAGAATGGACATCTGGAAGGGAAAGCAGAGGAATACTACTCAAGGATTCTATCATGTGCTGCAAAAAACGACTCACAGAACCCTGAATACAAACGTTGACAGGACATCTCGAAACACGCTACAATCAGTGATCTTACCTCTCCCATTGACAAAGTGATATCCTGGAATTCTTTCTTAAGCCAGTTCTGATTGAGTTCTAGAGCACACTTGCCGAGCAAGTAATCACTGTCAGACATCTGTTTGTAGCAGAGGACACGTAACGTCTGTGACCCGTCCATCGAAATCTCAAACGTCTGCAAGAAAATGAGTACCGGTACATGAAGCTTGCAATCACGGGGTTAACATTGTTTCTTTGTGACCACATGACCTAGTCCTACACGGGCATTATGAACACAGTCCCAGGCCTTACCTCATTCCATTTTGGCTCCACGGAGTTACAAATAAGGTTTGTCTTGGCCTGCATGGAGAAGGTACCGTATGAATCCACCTCCAGACAGCAGAATGTATCAGCAGCAGCAGTCATGCCCATCATCTTGTGGACAGTTACGTTCAGGACCCCATGCATTATCTCCTCATCTTGTCCTTGTCTCATCAGCATGGTCCCCAGGACATTCACTCGTGGAATCTGCAACAATATACGTGGCAGTGTTCATTGCTAGAGTTTGAAAAAACATGGCCAGGTGACTTCTCCTATGTTTGTAATACAGGAAATTTTTGAAATCGGATCTATGGCGTTGTGGTTATGTCGATGTGCCGTCGGAGACGGAAGACATAAATAAGCTCCACTGGTCCATTGTGGCTGGTGAGCCAATCAGAACCTCAGGATGGATCAAGCCAATGGAATTGCTAGAATTTGGCAACCAAAGCTTTATTTACCTGTCTACAAGAGTTGACTAGAGACTGCACATCAATAATACTCAAGTTTGGCACTTTAGGGTCTGAAATTAGAAAGTGGGAAAGTGTCAGATTTACATCCAATATTTCACAGGTTTGATTCTTGACCAATTGGTAGTTTGTGGTCTTGACTGGCCTTCCCAATAAGAGACCAAGGAATCCATTTAGGCCTACCTTTCGATTGCACGGTCCGAATAGCTTCTCTCCATTCGTCTCGTTCATAATCAGATGACATCAGCAGTGAGTAGACTTTGTTCTGTTTGTACTGAATTCTGAACACCAGTTTTGGTGAGGCGAGGACCAGTGCAGCTTGCTGAAACAATGGAAAGAAGGACAGCGTTAGTCTGCAGCTGGTGCTGGTGTAAACAATGAATGAATATGCAAGGAGAACTCTGGCAAATACTTGGAAGGCAGGAGAAGTGTCCTGGATTGGTGAGTCAGTAAAGACCTCAACCAAGTTCAAATCTGACCACCTCAGACCAATGGCACACTCTCCTTGCATTCACGTATTCAACTGCTGACCCTCTCAAACGATGTCAAATGTTTGCCTATATCTATCATCTTGAAACATCAAGACCTCTGCTCAGTTCGCCTCAGACCAAAGGCACAGCGATTTTAACTCTTGGTGGGTCAAGATGACACCTACCTGCTCGACCAACTTTTTCTTGATTTTCTCCACAGACTTCCCACTAAGCCCCCCAAAGAACACCTTGTCCTTGGCCACGTCTTCTTTCTGTAGCTCTTTCTTAAGGTCATCTTTCAGGACACTGACTCGTTTCTTTAACTGGTCAACCTCCTGTTTTCGTTTCTTTTCAAATTCTTGTTCAACTGCAAATGTAGGATAATTGTATGATCAATATTTAGGGCCTAAATGCGTATGAAGAAAATCACAAACCCCTGAATTCAACTTTGAGTTAAAATGAAATGAACAGTGCTCCTCAAATTAACATTCTCAATTGCAGAATAGGAGAACTATCAGTAAACAAGAACTACTTTCCATTAATACGATATGAAAGAATGAAACTTCTTGTTTGGTACAGTCCGACACAGGTTCTGCGAGGGTATAGACAAATCCACATTGACGTAAATGAGAAAGATCTGCGCACTTCCGCCGAAATCGCAAACACAACCTCGGTCTGAAACCAGCTGACGTGACGCAATCTGTGATTCAGGAATCGTCGACTCTGACAATGTCATGGGGTTGTCTGCGTCACATCATTCAGTTTCAGACCGAGGTTGTGTTTGCGATTTCGGCGGAAGTGCGCAGATCTGCGAATTCGAGAATCGTCTATCGCTCACTTTCATCCATGGGACAATATATCAGTATCATATCATTGAAGTTCATGCGGCATAGCGAACATTCCGCTACGTTAGGTTCTGACCAGTTACAATCACTAGTACGTGTCAGTACCAAGTGCATACTTGTACCAATCAACAGCTAGCCAAGCATTTTAGCCACAGCCTCCTGTGCAATGGCAAGTGAACTGAAAACTGGGCTGAAAGCCAGACAATGCAGCCATGCAGATTTGCAACAGCTCAGGCAATCTTGGCCTTTTACACGACCTGAAGGGACTGGTTAACACAGAAATAACACGTGTAGTTCACCTGCTGAATGAGGGGACCTTTGAACCTGTAGTGTAAAACAACTACCACCAAAACTCTTTTCTATGTTTGCTACCACCAAAACTTTGGAAGGGAATTTGGAAGCTGGGGTAAAACAGGGAAAATCTACAAACACCTCATCTTATCCACACACCCAATGTCGGCCTGTTCGTCAGAATATAATGTCATATTGTTTGGGTGGAAAAGTCTGACTGACATATGACATATGAAATCTGTCCAACATCAACGATGACGTCTGCCTGACGGACAGGATGACCACGAGATGTTCATAGATTTACCCTGAAAACTAGTGAAACTGTGCAGGAACACTTAACCACAAGAGGTATTTGGCAGGAATTTGTGAATTATTACATACAGAATGTTAGATACATGTAAATATCATGTTAGATGTCAAAGAAGTGCAAACAGAGAGAAGGTACTCATGATCACCTAGGTAACCACACCAAAACCCAGGTTCTAGGTTCTGAGGTTTTAGGTTCAGGGTAAAGGACATGGGTTAGATGCCTATAAGGTTGTTTTTGATTTCTATACACTCAAGATTCTGAGACAGACGAGCTCGCTCCTAGAATGTACATGTATATTAGTTGACAGATCTATTGTGCCAGTCTAAAATAACTATAATCATTCAGGTATTGGTTGTCTAAGAGACTAAGAGATGTGCTTGAAGTAGTGCCACTCGAGAGAATGAAGCTTAGGTCTACCACACCAGAAATCCAACCCACAACTTCTTGGTTAGGTCCCCAAGCCATCACACCACTCCACCTCCAGGAGACTCAGAGACTACGATAAAGGTAAAGACAGGTTGCCCTCCGCCAACAGGGATGGAGGCTAGAAGCTACAGTTAATGTGAAATACTTTGTATACCTCTTACAGCACTTGGTACAAGAGTAGGTATCCATAAAGTTCCACTTGCTCGCTTCAGCTTTGTCAAATCAGTGGTTTCTTTGGGAAAAACAAGGATTATGTTTGTTAGTTTGAGATTTTTCAGCCCTTGGTGGAAATCCACTGACTGGACATTGATCTTGTGGAAATTTTTCCACCGAGGTATCCATCAGAGGCTGCAAGTGCTGACTTACGAAGGTTCAATCTCACACAAGATGAAGGGAACTCACTCGGAGATTAAAATTGAAATGGGGACAGACATGTTCTATATCACTCTAAGGGATTTCACATGTTCTCCTCACCGCGGTTATAATGCAGCCAACGTTTGACCACTTGGGGGACTTTAGACTCACTTGAAAAGGGGAAAATGAAAAATGTGAAGCCTTCGGAATTGAAACGGAAAGACAAAGAGAAACCAGAATGGCTTCAAGTTACACCCTCCTAAGGACATCAGGCTGTCAGAGTGGTGCAGTGGAAATGTCTAGCCCCTGTCACCTCTGAGGTCCTGGGTTCGATTCCTCGGTCGGACCTGACACTCACGTGCTAGAGGCGACTCTTGTCGACATGTAGGTTTTCTCTGGGGGCTCCAGTTTTCACCTACATTACATTTCAAATCAGAGACAGGGGCGGATCCAGAATCATGGGAAAGAGGGGGCACAGCCAGCGCACATTGCGGAAAACGTCAGTCAAATTTTAACATCTTTTCAAAATTTTGAAATTTCCCGGTCAATTTTAAAGATTTTCCACAAAATAGAGGGGGCACGGGCCGGGTGTGCCCCCCTTGGATCCGCGCCTGAGAGATACTGTCTAAAGTGCCAATTATAGAGCTCATGGTTCTCGACTCAATAGGCCTCTATTAGAATTGAGGACATCACAGCTCAGAAGGTAAAATTTACGTAGCATTATTTATAGTAACCTGTCAGATTAAACTCCTGCAAATACACATTTCACAGCAGCTAAACTGTAAACACATCCCTTGACAGTGGTAGGTCCTATGTTATTGCTAATAAATCAGTGAACACAGCATGCTACACATGCAAGTGCAGGTAATGGTAACGATTGCTTGACTACTCCATTGCTACAGCCATGCTATCAGTAATAAGACAGCTTTTGAGAGTCACTCTCAAGGTCTGCGCTGTGCTGCATGCACAGTGCATGCATGAATGTTCCACAGTTACCCGGGCAAACTTTTAAAACGGAACCGTATTGGATACCGGTAGTTTGGATCTTCCATGGATGGGAAGGGATCTCATTTATCATAATGAAATAAACTGAAGGCAATACTTTGTGCAGGTGTTCATTCAAAGCAGATAATTCCTCAGGACATTGCCAACTAAACACAACAGTTTTTCATTGAATACCGGGTACTCGCATTTTGAAATGGAATCAAATTGTCTGCATTGAGAGTATGAAATCAATTACTGAAATCAATATAGTATGTCAAAACACCATGTCCGTCCCAAATCCAAAATAAACTTCCTAAAGACTGAAGTAATACTGCAACATATGAAACAGAAGTTTGAAAAGGCCCACAGCCCGACTATTTAAAACCTTCTACCCCCAAACCACTACCTTTGATATCAGGAGTCTCTGCAAGGTGCAAACTAAAGCCCAGTATGGAATAACTGGATGGGAACTGCGGGGCCAAAAAAGGAAAATAAATCATAGCCTAAAAATAGATGATTACAGGGAGTTTCCTCAGATTCCGAGCCACCCTTGTTGGACCTCAGCGAGTGAGATCGACTCCGTAATGACAGAGACCTGCCACTGAGGATACCGGGAGATTTACATAAATCCGCTGAAATAAACAGATTGAACATTGAACACTAAAACACTCACAAAACTTGTGTAGGAAATCATGTGAGGTGCACCAGCTACAACCACTACACCACTACAAGTGTACGCCATTTATCGCTGTACCCGCAAGGCTTTCCGTACACCAGGTCTGCAGCCACCAGTCACCATGGCGATGGCTGGTGGAGCGGGGATTACAGTGGTCTTCATCTAAGACTTAAGCATGATCTACATCCTATATTACGGAATAATTTTCTGCAAGTTTGTGTGAAGTGAAGACTAACCTTCAGCCAGAATTAAGTCATCCAGCTTGATACAAGCGACTGGAATAAACCACTTGACCTCAAAACTACACTTGGCCCGGCTGCTAAGCTTAGGCTTCGTACACACAATGACATCATCGAACAGGAAGACATGACGTAGTTTACGATTCCCCTGGACTTGTTCCACAATAAGACTGTTCTTCAAGAGGTGGCGGCTCGCTGACTGTAGGAATGGAAGACAAGGAAATATCAAGAAATGTGCCGTGAAGACTGTCAGTTAAAGATGCTGTGATCTTAGGCTAGATCATCCGTACTTAGATCCACTGATATGTTTTCGTTTGCCCACCAGATAAGTCTGCAGGCACAAAATTTTCATCCGATCCAAGATGGGGGGGCTGTCGAGACAATGAATACATGTGTCACCCACCTCGTCAGAAGTACTGCCGCTGGTGGGGTCAACCAGGTTCTCTATGTTGTGGTAAGACAACTTGAGCGCACTCTGTAGCACCGGGCGATCAGGATGGTTTAACGGAGTCCACTGTACCAAGTCCTGTAGCACCAAACTGTTTCTTTGGATCCTGAGCACTGGTTTGTGGAGGAGCTCTGAAAAACAGGTGGAATGTCAATAATTACTAATGACATGCGCTTTTAAGGACAAAACAAAAAGATAAACGAAAAAACATCAAATAAAAGCATGGGCATTCGCCATCAATACCGGTACCCTGACCATTCAATCTCTTGCTTAAGCCTTCTACATTCAAGGGTATCTCACATTATTTTCTCCAGAAACCTACGTTCCAAACTTTCAGACCCTTGAATTCCCTTTCCCTTGATCGACTTTGCAAGGTCATGGAACTGCTCATTTTCCTGTGAACACCTCTGGACCGTAGCCACGGCCTTCTTGTAATTGAGCAAGTACTCCTTGTAAACTTCAAATTGTTGCACAACCTGCAAGGGAAATGGAAATGAATCAGTAATACAGTGAGGGTACAACAGATTTTAGTCCCTCGTGATGTGAAACTACCTCCCTTGGATGTCTTGTTGACCCTGGGGCAATACCGGATGGACAGGGCAATGACCCGATCTGGTTCAACCAAGCTTTTCTTGGTTGAGATGCTGGATGAAATCTTGTCCAATCTGCTTGTATTCAACCAGATTTTAGAGATTCTGTGAAAGGTAGGCATCACTTTCAAGGAAACCTAACTACTGGTAAAGAAATACCCAAGATATAGAGACTCTGTGCGCCACTGGAAACAGAAGCAGCAATAAGTCATTTTGGCACGGATAGCTCACAACTGCAGATAGCATGCTTACTGGTAATTTGATAAACAGCATATTGGCTAAACAGGCATTCAGTATTCTGGGTAAGAAGACTGTTTTTTACATAGATTTACTTACCAATTCCTTGAACAGGTTAGCCACCTGTGATTCAGCGCTCCATTTATCCACCAGAGGTTGTAGCTGATCCAGAAACGCTTTATGGATGTCGCAAATCTCTGGGAGACGGAAGAAGATGACCTTGATGTCTTCAAGAGGGAGCACGTGTTGGCTGGTGTTCTCAGCAGCTTGTAACGACTTCATATACTGAAAGGTTCAGAAAGGTTTCAAATAACTGGTAAAAAGAGCCATTTGTAAATTGTTCAACTTTCACAATCCTTCATTGCAAGAGAACCTTCATCTTTGTTTTGCAAAAAATGTCAATCACTTGGGGCCGATTTCACAAAGGGTGTTTAAGACTTAGACGCGTGTAACTTCATCAAATGCATGGTGGAAGTGCGTGCATTTAGTGAAGTTACACGCGTCTAAGTCTTAAACACCCTTTGTGAAATCGGCCCTTGGTCTTTTGCTGAAGTAACACCCCGCTGTGATGTCTTTAGTTCATTCAATGGGATTATGTATCGGGAACATGACTGGCATTTGTACTGCCACAGCACAACTGGCACACACTGATTCAACAGTAGCCAAACTGTTTGATGGACGTACCTGAAGCAAGATGCCCAAACAGTCCCGATAAAGATGCTCACTCTCTAGGATGCTGGTGATGACCCATTTCCTCATCTGTAACTGCTCCTCTGCCGCAACGTTCTTCTCTGATGGGGACTGAAATGTACCATATGAAATAAAGTAGCAGTAACTCACATAAGATACAAACGGACATGGCTCCAAATGCTCGCCATCATTCTGTCATTCAGAACACAAATGAGCTTCATGAAACTGAGCTGATGATCGATCCATAGAAAAGCCTACGGCCATCCTGAAGAAATCAGGTGCTCTTAGCATAACTCCCTAGCTTGCACATGCGTGCGAGCTAGGGAGCAATGCGACATGTAAGAGGACCTGATTTCTTCAGGATGGCCAGCCTACAGAAGGACACAGCTCAAATTGCATTCTGCTCAATCAAAGTATGGTACAAGGCCACAGTATTTCCTGTCCTCCGATGACGATGATGGCTCATGTCCTGCTCCACTAGAATGCTACATGGCAATGCCACAAACATGACGGGGCCAAGAGTGCGGACCGACTCAAGGATGTATGATGGTGTGACCGGTTTTCGTGGTACTAGGCCATGTAGGCCTAACACTTTACCGCTCGATTGCGGCATTACTCGCTTTGCGTCCGTAATTATTTTGTTAATGTATCGAGATATTAGAGATATTAGTTTACGTGAAATGTTTATGTCTCGCGGGCGCGCGCGTGAATAAACGGGAAAAAACGGGAGTACCATGAAAACTTTTCTACCCCGAAAACTGGTCACTCGATCATACTATGAGAACTTCTGCTAAAGAAACAGAAGTATCTCTAAGAGACAGTGCATTACACTTTTTCCATTCCCCATCAGTTAGATGCGGCATGTATTCCAGCTTTCAAGCGAACAAGACCAGTGTTACATCCCTTATGTGGAAGCAAAATGAGCTTAGAGGAGAATTACAGAGCTACATTAGTGATAAAATGGTAAGTATGCTCTGACATGTCTGATAATGATGCCAAGTGGAGTCTCTGGAGGACATTTGGAGAGAAATGGTGATCAAAATACCCCATGAATCATATTCAATGGTTTATGCAGCAGTTACACAGTGTGAGAAAAAAGGCCGCGCGGAGGCTTTAGTTTAGTCAACTATGAATAGAGGACATGACGAGACTTAGACCGTATCAATTTCAGGATAGAGCGAGACTCCACCCTATTACATGTTACTGGGTCTCAACTGACGGTGACATCTTCCTACAGCCGAATTGTCGTGGGAACCACATGATTGGGCTGGCACTGTTATCAGCATTGCAGGATGAGTTCTTAATTGCTTGTTTGTTGAAATGATTGATTAACTGATTGTTATGAGTGGTTCAATCTGAGTAATTTTTGATTGGATCACTCCAAAATCTGATTCAATGATTCCGAGTAGAGAAACAAATTGTGGAATACCCGGTTCAAGTCCAAATAACCGAAAAATCAATGTTTTATCAGCGCCTAAAACTGGCTTGAATAAACAGCCAAAATAGGTCGAGATGACCAGAGTCTCATTAGAAATTCCTGAGGACAGTATTCATGATTCTCTCATAATGTATGGCTCACAGTCAACAGCTGATGACTTGACACACATATACAACCACGCCAGACATGTTAGACGAAATACGTAATTTAGAGAAGTTACTTTGTTCAGTAGCATTATATCAAATTCCAGGAACTCTGCATTCCTCCCAACCATGTTGGGTATTCTGATTGTGAATTGTATGCGATCATAAGATTATGACTACAGTTGAACCCCCTAAAGGGACACCACTCCATGAGGACACAATCTCTCCATTTTAGGACGCCATAGTCCAGCCACAAATTGTTCATTTCTATTCATGTTGTCCACTATAATCAGGACACCTTCCCAATTGAGGACACCAATTCACGGTTACAAAGGCAGGCCTTGCCGTTTGACGGGCGCGATTTTGCATGCACCTCGCAAACAATAGAATTTCTATTGTTTGCGAGGTGTATGCAAAATCGCGCCTGTCAAACGGCAAGGCCTGCAAAGGTGTCCTTTATAGAGAGGTTGCACTGTACTGCCAATGTTGAGATAAAAGAATCCAAGTTCTGAGTGTCCGTGCATGAATCTTGTTCATGCACGTCATTTACGTCATATTATCACCCCACGACTTCCTAGACATGTTCTACCAGATCGCTTGAATTCACCAACGTCACATGATATGGTTTGACGTAGGGAGCATCCATTAAGTACGTACGCACTGAAATGCAGATTTTTAGACCCCCCTCCCCCCCTGTACGCACCTTGTACGCATTGGCTCAAACCCTCCCTCCCCCCTGTACGAGTGTACGCCAAGGGACTACTTATTACTTGAAGAATTACCCATTTTTTTACAATTTCTAAGTGTATGTGCCATCTAACCCCTGAAATAAGACATGGTTCACGCAGGAACCTGGCGCGGGAAAC
>NMRB01001586.1:78320-143930 GCA_002633025.1 Notospermus geniculatus | reverse complement strand
AAGAATTCTCTCATCAACAAAGTTTTTCATGTAATAGTCCAAGACAAAGTGATTTTTTCTCCCCATGAAATGGGTCTAATTCTACATATATCACATCTCATAACCAGTATCATTTTGTAACTAAACAATTACAACCTACACACCTTCCGACGACAACTTTACAATCCACACTCACAATCAACTTCTATCCAACCTTTACACTGATCTTTAACTTCCCAGAAATTACACATTCCCCAAATTAGTCATGGTGTGAAAAACGTGAAGTACACAACCTGCTTATGAAAACAAATTTCAGTTCATTTTCATTTGTGATAATCCATGAAAAACTGCATGCTTTGATCAACCCCGTCCGTAAAATTTCTCCACCATCTCCTAAGGCCAATTTCCCCCCTCTTACCTGAAGCTTCCCTACCATTCATGACATTCTTAAATAGCCATCTTTAATATACAACCATTGGTTAGGAGAAAAGTAAAAATAAAGATATTAAAATAGATACAGATAAGACAGTTTTTGCAAATAGAAACCTACTCAGTCATCTGCCAAAATCATTCAGTGTGTGTTAAGCAAGACTAAATGTGTAGCAAATCCAGTGGTCTGATCAGTTCCAGAAGTCCAACCACACGCTACAAGGACACTAACATGTATATTGATGGAATGCAGAGCAACTTCCACATGCGACCTTCGGCGGACAAAAGGGCCATGAAAACATAGCAACCTCCGTTGTAGCTAATGCTATGAGCCAGACAGGGTCGAAGTCAAATGCAAGAACTCTGCTTCTTCGAATTACATTGCTTCTGATACTTTTCAACAACGCCAGAAACTGCTCAACAACTAAGTTATAATCTAAAGGTAGCCTTGACAGGTCCATTATGTGCCTTGAGTAACGGAACAAACCTGACAGTCATTTAAAGACACATAGTGTTTGAACTGTTTCTTTGCAATAAATATCTCAATAATAAACTTAGTAACAACATGATGGAACTCATTAAACATTGCCTGTAAAACAGATTCTTTCCTAGTTGTGGCCTTTTTGTACACAGATAACCTTATGACAGTCGAGAGTGTAGCCTATCTACAAGTAACAACAATCTGCCAAAGACCGAATCTACATTGGTGAACACTATTAACAAGTCACTGTTTTTGCGACCACCGCTTGGATAATGAGTCAAGCCAATCATCTTCACCCAATCAAACCGCAGCTAACACGAAAGCAAGGTTTTGGAACTTCACAAAGGGGATATGCAAGTCTACTCTGAAGCACAGGTATGTCCTACAGGGCTTCCATGAATAATGTGGCCATCAGTGTCAATCGTTCAAATACATCGGATACTTAGAACAGCACTGGAAAATTTGAGAGCAATTCATTCTTCTAAATAGCCACTTGGTCTAGAAAATAGCTACTGGTTACTTTGACCACAACAAGAGGAAGCCCCATGTCCAGATATACATGTACATTTATATCCACTTGGGGACACAAGCCCCTTTACCATCCAGCACGAGTAATGACTTTGGATGAACTGAAGTGGTTTATTTTATGAGGATGGGTACAGCTGAAGCGAAAGCTGATGTTAATATATCAGACTCCTGGCTTGCTCCACCATTCCAAGAGTAGTCAGAAGTTAAAACAGATTCTTTCCTAGTTGTGGCCTTTTTGTACACAGATAACCTTATGACAGTCGAGAGTGTAGCCTATCTACAAGTAACAACAATCTGCCAAAGACCGAATCTACATTGGTGAACACTATTAACAAGTCACTGTTTTGCGACCACCGCTTGGATAATGAGTCAAGCCAATCATCTTCACCCAATCAAACCGCAGCTAACACGAAAGCAAGGTTTTGGAACTTCACAAAGGGGTATGCAAGTCTACTCTGAAGCACAGGTATGTCCTACAGGGCTTCCATGAATAATGTGGCCATCAGTGTCAATCGTTCAAATACATCGGATACTTAGAACAGCACTGGAAAATTTGAGAGAAATTCATTCTTCTAAATAGCCACTTGGTCTAGAAAATAGCTACTGGTTACTATGACCACAACAAGAGGAAGCCCCATGTCCAGATATACATGTACATTTATATCCACTTGGGGACCCAAGCCCCTTTACCATCCAGCACAAGTAATGACATTGGATGAACTGAAGTGGTTATTTTATGAGGATGGGTACAGCTGAAGCGAAAGCTGATGTTAATATATCAGACTCCTGGCTTGCTCCACCATTCCAAGAGTAGTCAGAAGTGAAGGAAAAGCACAATTACAGCACATGAAAACACAAACTGTATAGAGAGCTAAATCATACATAAGTTATTCTTTCTTTATTTACTATGACAATAGGAATGACTCATTTATCTTTATGATAATTCAATGGAATTGCTAGAGATTTTCCAGCGGGTATCCACGAATCAAAAGGCACCAGGTCACTACTTGAATTCTTGGCAGATCTTGGGAGTTGAAACCAAGAGCAAGGCCTAGCTTTTCCAACCAACAAGGCCCAGCTTTTCCATGGAAAAGATCATCAGCACAGATTGTACCCTCCTCTGACCTCAAACACTGGCCCATCACTGACATGCTGGTTCTATTTCCATCCTATTTAAAAGAGATAGGCACCATTTGCTTCTTGTATCCAAATGTAAAACCTACACATTCATACGTATCTCATTGAATTCTGGTTCCTTCGACCCATCTCAAGACCAATCACAGCAGCTAACAGCCAGACCGAAATCACCGATCCAAGAATCCTTTGTGTGAATGAAATCCCTGAGAACTATGGTCTCTTTTATTTCAACCTGATGCCTCCTGATATGTAGATTCATAATGAGATATCTTGTCCTTGGCTATATTTACATGCCTCCATAACCTGGCATAGCCCCGGGGTATCCAGCAGGAGGTGCCTGGAATCCTGGCTGTGGGACTTGATATCCTGGTTGTGGGGCGGCAGGCATTCCTGCCATGGATGGCCCTTGCGTCAACATCAACTGAGGTTCAACTGGAATGGAATCATGACCACTTACTATTATCATCCACTACAAGGGTTACCGACACAAACAGGTCATCACTTATGGAGAAATCTCACAATATGGTGAATTTGAACTAACTTACCGAAGACAAGTGGTTTTTCCTCGGCCTTTTGTTCAACTTCACTACGGATTGCTTCTGACTGTTCAAGTTTGTCCACCTAAAAAGAGGAATTCATTAAATGGCTATTACAGCAGGGAGAGGAAGACAACTGAAGAATCGAACCTCATGAGATGATGACCCCACTACTAACAACAGCCCAACTACTAGCAACTAACATGGGGAAAAGTGCCGCCAACGCCACAGTCATTCCTGTGACATCAAAACCTGGCACACAACAGCACTGAAAACACTCAAGACTATGATACCAAGTCAACAAACCTTTGTGATGTACTCTCTCATGACTTGAATCATGTAAGGCATGGTGAAGTCCATGATATTATGTCTCCAGGCCAATTCTAATATTACATCTGGCCTCAGAAGATCATAACAAGCGAAAAGACATGCTGCAAAACACTCAGGATTATTCTGATCTAAGAACCATGCGATCAGCTCCTCTGCTATCTCAACATTCCGTGATTCACAGGCGTACTGCATCGCATCCTGAAAATAAAGACATTGCCTTGAAGAAATTTTCAGCCAAAGACATTCTCTAAGTTATAATGAAGCATTAAAAGAGTTTGTCACTTCAAGAATGAACACACCCATTGGGCCAGAGCAAGACAAGGTTTAGACGCAGGTGGCAGGGTAATCTACCCGTTGAAAGTAACCAACCCACCTTGAATAACTTATCCTTTTTGCACAGATCCACTGACTGTTTCCATCTGTTGTTACCCTTGTATAAATACGCAGCAATACGACGGAATTCAATTAACTCGTGTGTCTCCATCTTCTGTGCCAATGCGATATTGTCGAAGTTATCGAATCCGTCGATGCTACTCCGTAAGCCCTGATAGTCCTCCTCTTCAATCAGTAAATTGTTCAACGCCTCATTGATAGCTTTATTGTTATTGTTCTGGACTGAGCGCAGATAAGGCTTCACAAGTGGTATCTGATTCAGCTTAGCGAAGAAAGAGACGGCACGCGTGTGGTCCATTCTTGGTGTTAACACCAGCAACAGGTCATTGAGTAGCAATGGCTTGAAATCCAGATAGAACTGCAGTGCTGTGAATGAAATCCCTGAGAACTATGGTCTCTTTTATTTCAACCTGATGCCTCCTGATATGTAGATTCATAATGAGATATCTTGTCCTTGGCTTTATTTACATGCCTCCATAACCTGGCATAGCCCCGGGGTATCCAGCAGGAGGTGCCTGGAATCCTGGCTGTGGGACTTGATATCCTGGTTGTGGGGCGGCAGGCACAGGCATTCCTGCCATGGATGGCCCTTGCGTCAACATCAACTGAGGTTCACCTGCAATGAAATCACGACCAGTTACTATCCACTACAAGGGCTACCGACACAAACAGATCATCACTTATGGAGAAATCTCACAAAATGGTGAATTCGAACTAACTTACCGAAGACAAGTGGTTTTTCCTCGGCCTTTTGTTCAACTTCACTACGGATTGCTTCTGACTGTTCAAGTTTGTCCACCTAAAAGAGGAATTCATTAAATGACTATTACAGCAGGGAGACAGGTCATGTCTTCTGAGGCGAGTGAAAAACTGCTCGCCTGAGAACAACAGAAAACGCTATTGTTCTGAGGCGAGCAGTTTTTCACTCACCTCAAAAGACAAGGCCTGGGGAGAGGAAGTCAACTGAAGAATCGAATCTCATGAGATGATGACCCCACTACTAACAACAGCCCAACTAACTAACATGGGGAAAAGTGCCGCAAACGCCAGTCATTTGTGTGACACCAAAACCTGGCACACAACAGCATTGAAAACACTCAAGACTCTGATACCAAGTCAACAAACCTTTGTGATGTACTCTCTCATGACTTGAATCATGTAAGGCATGGTGAAGTCCATGATATTATGTCTCCAGGCCAATTCTAATATAACATCTGGCCTCAGAAGATCATAACAAGCGAAAAGACATGCTGCAAAACACTCAGGATTATTCTGATCTAAGAACCATGCGATCAGCTCCTCTGCTATCTCCACATTCCGTGATTCACAGGCGTACTGCATCGCATCCTGAAAATAAAGACAACATTGCCTTGAAGAAATTTTCAGGTGTGTAAGCCAAAGACATTCTCTAAGTTATAATGAAGCATTAAAAGAGTTTGTCACTTCGAGAATGAGCACACCCAAAGAGCCATAGCAAGACAAGGTTTAGACGCAGGTGGCAGGGTGATCTACCCGTTGAAATTAACCAACCCACCTTGAATAACTTATCCTTTTTGCACAGATCCACTGACTGCTTCCATCTGTTGTTACCCTTGTATAAATACGCGGCAATACGACGGAATTCAATTAACTCGTGTGTCTCCATCTTCTGTGCTAATGCGATATTGTCGAAGTTATCGAATCCGTCGATGCTACTCCGTAAGCCCTGATAGTCCTCCTCTTCAATCAGTAAATTGTTCAACGCCTCATTGATAGCTTTATTGTTATTGTTCTGGACTGAGCGCAGATAAGGCTTCACAAGTGGTATCTGATTCAGCTTAGCAAAGAATGAGACGGCACGCGTGTGGTCCATTCTTGGTGTTAACACCAGCAACAGGTCATTGAGTAGCAATGGCTTGAAATCCAGATAGAACTGCAGTGCTCCTTGTAGTAAAGCTCGATATTTGCCACTTTCGTGATGATATCTTTGAAGTGGTTTTCCTTCCATGCGTCTGTGGGATGGTTCATCATGGTGATAATGGCGTTGTCATATTCTTCATATTTGTCGTAGAGGAACACTAATTCTGCCCATAAATGTGCTTGCTCAGCAGCACGGAGGACCTGGAAATAAGGAGGGTTACCAGTTAGATCTCTTAACTTAAGTATCGATGGAAGGATAATCTCTAGTCAGAATGTGCAAGCGCAGGTAGATTATCTAGCACCTGATCATTACCTTTGGAATGTTGACCCTAGACCAGAACAGCTCCAAGTGCTCCCTCATCTTCTGTGGTTTGTATTTGGAATAGAGGATGGCTAATTCTGTGAACATACCCATGTGGGCTCTTTCTAAACCTGTAAATGAGAAGATAGCCACTTACATGTAGAACTTGGACGCCTATTCTCAACAGTTTACCAATTTGTGGAAAGCCAATTGATTCAGATGCAATGAGGGATCATAAAGAGAGGGCTGCCAATATGGCATAGGCCAATTTAGCCCTTTGTCCATAATTCATTCTATCAACAGCAAAATGAAGAACTGGAACAAGACACTTACCTAAGGCAGCTTCTAGTAGGAGAATAATGTTCTTCAAAGTATCCTCTGTCCTGGTAGTAATTGATAAGCTCTTCTAATTCATCAGCATGGACAACGATATGCAGACCACACATCTGTGCGAGGCGGAATTCTTCATTGTCCACACAGGCAAAGCAGACTTCCTTCCATGTTTTTGTACTGTTGGCTTTCCTAGCACCGTCGACAGCTCCCTGGTATTCGCCAAGATGCACCAACGTGATGGCCAGTCGTGCAAAGTTAGAGACGTTGTTGTACAACAATTTGGCAGCGTCATACATTTTCTGGTCAAAGCAGCGATCAGCAACCTAAGAAAGATAATATAGAAATTGCATTATGTTGAGATGAAGGACAGTTCTCTGTTCAATGTTCACTTCAGAGTAAATGATAACTCCAGGGCTTCGTACACCTAAAAATATCTGGTAGTACAATTTCAAAAATTTGTGCTGTATTTTTGCCTTTTGCGAGTACAATAGGTAGTATCATCAAATCTGTGCTGTAGTTTGTTACACTTGTGAGTACAACCACCAAAGGTTAATGTCAGTCCTGTGCAGCAAGGCGAAATGAGTCTAGGCCTTTGATAATTCACTTTTGAAAAAAAAGTTTTGAAAAAAAAAAAATTTCAAAAAAAATGCCCGTACAACCACACATCCAAAACGTATTACGTAGTTCAAGGGGTCCCGCGCGTACAAAATACGGTCAAAACGTACAAGTACGAAGCCCTGTAACTCAAATCACGAGCAAATTAGACAGATCATGTAGAGAGCTTACTTGAGTAATATTCGCATGGTTAGGTCCCGATATAAACTCTTCCAGGTCAGCCAGCCTGTTTGTCTTGGCATAGGCAAAGATAAGTTCAGTCTCGATGAACGTCTCTCTGGCTTTCTTGCGGGCCATTTGCAGGTACTTGACTAGATCTTCCCAGTTGTCTGAAATGGAATAGAAGAGTGAAGGCAATTGGTGAAGAACACGGTGCACCACCAAGTCAATCAAGCATAAAGCAGTGTTGAAACAAACTGGCCAAGCAATCTGAGTTTTGGGACTTGTGGTCACATCTTTAAGAAGCCAAGATGACTATAACTTACTGTTACTGCTGGCTACATCAACGACCTCCATGTACTGTGATGGATCATCAGCTTTGATGTATGAATCAATTGCCTCCTTCACCAAGCTTCCAGTCAGCTGGGCACGGGCCAACTTGCTCCATACGGCTGGTTCGTTGCAGCGTTCGGCAAACTCGTAGGCTCGGTCGAGATTGTTGACATGCTCGATCAGAACCTGAAAGATCGGAGGGCTGTAGTTACAGGAAACACTGGAGAAAAGACGCTTTTTTGACAACACTCGACTGAGCATTTACAACACTGATGCAATTCCACCAGACAGAATGTCCAGCCTTTCATGGAATCCCAGACATGAAATGCTTCAATTTACTCTCTTCACGATGAACATTCCTAACCTGGATAGCAGATGTGTTGACTTCAAATTTCTTAAAGATGGCGAAAGCTTCCTCGTAGAGCTCACTGCTGATGGCAATGTTGGCTATATCGGGTGCGTCATAGTTGTCCAACCTATTGATGTATTCCATAACACGGGAACGATCGGCTTTGATGGCGGTCAGGATCAACAGGTTCTGGAGGTTCCTGAAATGAGACGAAACAATCATGAGATAAATACAATGGACTCTCCCTCAGCGGACACCTCTGCCAGGAGGACACCACTCTATTAAGGACAGCAGAGATCAGTCCCAAATTGGCCAAACTGGCGATGCCTTCATTCGTAACACTCCAAGTTCAACTTCACTCCTTTGCTTTAACTCGCTTCTGTTACAGCGAAGTAAATGCTTAGCTGAACACGAGCCATCGTTCCAGCTATATTTGTGAAATTTTCCAGGATTTGAACACCCAAAGGCCATCACCTGGTTTATGTAAGAGCCCAAAGTTACAACGTGAAGGGCATGACAGGAGCATGCAGGAAGTTAAGAACGAGGCAACAGCAAAGTATGCGAAGCCACCACCAAGAAATCCTTACTGCTCACTACCCTGTGTCTTCTACAGAAAACATCACCCAAAATCACTCTTTATTCAATCACACCCTTCCCCAGGCGGGAGCAGAGGAACGAACTAGTGTGATATTGTGCTGCCTTTTCCCACAAACCTTGAACAGGGAATATTTGAACAGGAGGAATAGAACGTACGTACAAGAAGACTGTTAAGAGAACAAGGTCAACAAAGTGTTAATGCACAGCAAGCAGTGAGAAATGGGGAAAGAGTGGGATTTGAATGAGCTTATTCCTTGCTTCATATCACTACTGCCCCCATATTTTTGGTTCCAGGTCATTGCTGCCTTGTTTGGATGTATGTAGAAGTAAGACTGGACCCTAGGTGGCGTTGATCCAGATATTCTAATACCGCAATGGAAATTCTCAACACATTAGCTACCTACTGATGCCAAATTGAGGTAAGCAATGATTATTCCTAGTTGGCCAAGAAGAGTCTAGCTAGTTTCCGAGGACAGACTTCGATCACAGGTTGCGATAGTTATTAGCCAAGAAGCTCTTGGTGTGGTTAGATGGCACCTGTGCATTATGACCCAAGTTTGCTGAATGTAGGCTGTCTCAAATCAGCTGAGCTATCAGCAATTAAGTAAACACCACAAGTTGCCACATTACGCATACGTGAACCTCCCTCAAGTCTTCAGCTGGCTCTTATATCATAATATATCATAGAGTTGAGGGGACACCTCTCTATTCAGGACACCGATGTTCAGTCCCCAATGGTCCATTCTATTCATTTTTACCCCTGTAATCAGGACACCGCATTGAGGAAGTCCAGAAGGTACCCTTATAGAGAGGTTCCACTGTACAGTATCAACTACCGGTACAGCAAGGAGTAATCTATGGTTGGCTACTGATAGTAATACATGGGCTAAGGTAATCTTATCTTCATTTTACCACAAAGAAATACTAATGAGGAACCGGAGGAACTAACGTCACGACGCGGCGCTGTGAGCAGTGCGACCGAAGTTTCTTTTTTCTAACTTTATTTCCATTTATTTCTCTTAAAATGAAGATATAGATGACGATTTCAGCAACGTCTTTATCTCATTTTTTCTGTAGAAAATGTACAGCGGATTTTTTCATGACGTAACGCCAACACATAAAACGACGTTCGGTCGCACTGCTCCCAGCGCCGACCTGTCGGGATTTCCGGCACGCGGGTTCCTCATTAAATAACCATGATTGCCCGAGGAGCTGACCTTGACCCGTGAGGAGGGGGAAAGCATGAAATGATGATGAATTTGATGAGCATTCCTACGTGTAACTGTACAGCTATCAGAAATGCCAAATGCTACTCAGAACTTGTCTCAACAAAACCCGTTTTGATTTCTCTGGCCTCTGCTGCAGCCAGAATTCCCGATAATGATGATGTCAGTTACTTCATGGCATTCAAAATTAGGTGAAGGTTAGGTGAAGATATCTTCTGCAAGATCCCTTGGACTGAGATTTTTTTAAGGATGTTGCAATTCATTATGATCGTCATAAGTTTTTGACCTGAGGTGGAAAACTGCTGAGACACTAAGGTACTTTCCTTCAGTTCTTGTTAGTAGGAGGTCACACCAAATGCTACGCATTGTTGCTGGCATTACTGAGCAAACTGCATAAATAACCAGCCTAGGTGTAATAGTATCAGAAGCACTAAATAATGCAAATGCAAATATCAGAGGTGACTTGCTTGTTTCTGCCGAGCTCAGAACCAGAACTGAAAGAAAATCATGGCCATGTCACCAACCCCTAAATACAAACGGGGCAGGTTTTTCTCATGACAAGTGCACAACATTACATCCAACATTTCCCAATTGAAGAGCAAGACCAGTCCAATACTTCAACTTGACAACACAACTGCACCAAAGCAAACCAACATTTCTGTTTTAAAGACATATCTGCAAGTTGACCACTGATCAGGATAGCAGCCAAAACCAAGAAGCAGTAGAATTGTTTACCTCCAACCAAACATAAGGGCAAAGAACTTAAGAATGAACGGAAACTGAATCCGACCACCCAAGCTTATGAATAATGTGACGGTTTTGTAGGACTCTCCATTAGCCAGTGATCAAGTTCTCTTCCTAGTACACGAAGACCTTTCTCCATGGCATGAGGTTCCTTCCCCAAGTTCTTCATGTACCAAACGCTTAAGGCCTTGTAAATCTTAACCCTTACCACATCACGGACGGATTATCACATCCAGATCTATCAGCTCAACCATATTTGCCAACTCACCTATGATCACTGAAGACAGAATTCTCAAGGACAATCTTCTCCAGAAGTTCAATAAGTTCATTCGGCAAATCCGCTGTCATGAATGCCTTGACGGTGACGGATATGTCCTCGGGGTCTTGAGTTTCAGAGAGGGCGGTCTGGACGACCTGGTCAATCAGAGGGCGTCTGTATTCGTTATCTTCTTTCAAGACATTGGCCCACAGTTCAGGATCTCTTCGGCGCACGAGGTAACGTGCCTCACTCTTAAACAGCGAGTTCTCATTGCAAACCTGAAAAGTAAGTGAAACCGTTTTCACATTTTTGTGGAAGAAGAACTCACAATTTTATGTCCATTGAAGAAGAGTCACTTCCAGGAAGAACGTAGTGGACTGCTAGCTCTTGAGTAGTCATTTCAAAACCATTCACTTACATTGATAAGCTCCAAGTCACATAGTCCTCTTTCATAAGCCACACAGGCAAGATGGGGGTCTCGTTTCTCACAGTATTTGCCGACTACTTTACTGTCATAGTACATGTTCTCTCTCAGGAATCTCTCAGGGTTGTTATTGCTGTCAATGTAGATCTTGGCCAGGGCGTTGTGAGTGGCTGGCTCACTACAACCTTCGTGGATACGGGTTTCCAACCATGGCAAGAGAAGCTTCAACCTAGAAACATCATGTAAGTAAAAGATGATTGAGCCTGCAAGCACATCCAAGCCATTAGGAACAATAGTGTTTGGATTCACTTATCTATGGCATTACCATTCCATCGAACACTTGTATGACATTTCCTGAATGAACTTGGGCCTAGGAGGACAGCTTCAGCCATGTTCCTTGAAGACGTACCTGTTTCTCTTTTCAACCTCAGCGACAAGCTCATCAGTGGAAAACTGTCCCTTGACGACCATGATCAATTGTTTGATTACATCCTCAGTGCAGTCGACGTCGAGAAGGCCACCGATGACAACAGGCAGACGTGAAGGATTCACCTGGAATGAAATACAGGAAATAAGGCACAATAACAGATATCTTGGCCAACTAGGCAGACAGCAAACGGATTACATTGGAATGTCAAAATGACGTCAGGGTTGCGCAAGAATCACGCTGCGATTGCCATGAGATACCCAACGCAGTACCATCAAAATCCCAGGTTGCCATGGAGATGACAACATTTCGAAGCGCTTCTGAGAGACACTCACCTTCTGTACATAGATCTCTATGTACTTCTGTAGGTTGTTTCTGTACAAGTAGAGGACAAGGTCGTGAACGAAATCGTATCTGTCACAGACAATGATCAGAGGAAGTTGATCCGTCAACTTGGCTTCCTGAAATGGAATGGAGAATGAACTTCAGACAAGACATACACAGCGGAGCCTCGGACGGGCCATGTTCGGAGCTCTTAGAAACTGAGCAAACACTGGACAGTACAAGCAAGCACAGACGGCAAGAACTAACATGACACATACCTTGAGGAAGTTTTTAACTCTTTGTGGATCATAACAGTTACTCTCACGGCAGATCCTCTCCACTTCTTTGATTTGACCAGTTTTGCACGCAGACTGGATGTACTTGAAGTGGACCTCGGGATCCTGGCTGAAGTTGACAATCGAGCCCAAGAAATAGAAAAGGCCTGGAAAAGAAGTGATAAGACCTGTCATGTCATGATGCCATGTACCAATTCAGCCAACAGCCTCACATGGGATAGGTCCCATATTTTCTCAACTGGTCACAAGTATATCGACATGCTGATAAGGAAGTCAAGGCCTACTGGTAGATCCAAACTCCGGCCAAGATTCACACTCTGACCTCATCTAAGAGTCCTCCTTACCTTCATAACTCTTGAATGATTCAAAAATCTCAGTAAGTTGAGTCGTTCCCAACTGCTCATGATACTTGGTCGCTATCTGCACACACACTTGTAAATTCTGTCTGATGTTGGCCTGCAACATTGCTTTGAGGCATTCAAGAGAATCCTCGACCGACAAGGAGCCGAAGTAATTGACGAGCCATTCTGGATTGAGGAGATGGGTGTGGACAACAGCTCTCTTGATGTCGTACAAGTCGGTGTAGTGCTCCAACGCCTGCAATGAGGAAGGGAACAATGTTAAGGACAGAAAATAACAGGACCATGGGGTAGGCCATTTACCAGTACTTCTCGTCTCATATGGAAAGACTTCAATACAGTCAATTCGCAAGTCCGACTGAGCAGTATTCTTCTGGGTACCATAGACTACGGACTTACCCTCTGTTTAGAAGACCAGCCTTCTCACAGAGCTGGGCGATGTGGGCACGGTCATAGTGTGTGAACATCTGGTTACCAAGTATGGCATCAGCAACCTGGAAATAGAGGAAGGTTCAAGTGTAGTGCAAAATCAACAGGTGCTAAAACTTAAGTAGGGTAGAAAACACAAGAGGCTTCAATTTAACCAATCGCAGAAATGTTTCGTGTGTGTTATTGAGCGAAGCAGTGACATACTGAACAATGCCAGCACTTGTCTAACAAACAAGGTCCATCTAGGAGATATCGTACAATGATGCACAATCAGATGTACACCACTCATTGAAGAGGAGTATCTCCATCCAAATTCACCCATGAAATGCCACATAACTGCAGGTAATGGATCAAGCAATGAATGTTTCCAGCTCATTAATGTGAGATCCAGCATGAACTCTGTATATGAGCTACATGTAGTGGACTGAAGTTCAGAATGGCATACCTGAGGAGCCGACATGAGGTTCATTTCGAGGAGCCTGGTCTGCAGTGGGGCATCACATGGTCTGTTGTTCTTCAGGGCATCGAGTAGGAACGAAGTACATTGCTGCACCATGTTGGATTCCATAAACACGTCAACGATCTGCAAACACAAGTCATACAGAGTTAATGAAGTTGTTAGGAAAGGGAACTGAAACTGTTATGACCTGAACACAGCACAGGTTACAAACTAAATTCATCGATTACTGATGAAAATCATGCACGCCAAGCTGTCAATATCCCTCACCTGATTGATATCTGCCATCGGTTCATCATCAGCCACCAACATCTGGGCAAACTGTGCCCCCTGGTCAGGATTGATACGCATGATATTCCGCAGGAGGAAGATGTAGTCGGGCGTGTAGCCAACTTTCTTGGCGTACAGAACGATCTTCTGGAACTGACCAGTCTCGGCAAAGCATTGGATAACCTGAAAGACAAACAAAAAGGTTATGAACTTTTCATCACATGATCCGTTTTCATTCGGAATTTGATCTCTCTCTTGTCTAGCTCTCTATAAAGTCAAAGACACCTTCTGTTTTACTTCCCAAGACATGAAGAATGGTGGAAAACAGTCATAACGGCGAGATGAAGGGTAAGAAATGACCACCGGCATGTTCTTCACTGTACGATGGCGGACACCTCACCTTATTTGGCACATTAGCTCTCAGATACACAGAGAGAGCGAGGGTTGGGTCAGCCTGCTTTACCAAGTCTCCGAGTTCTTCACTACATTCAAGTTTCTCCTCTTTCAGCCACTTCTCCAAGAGTTGCTTCCTTCCCTGCTGAAGGACAGGTCGGCAGAGTTCCAGAGATTCATATTTGTTCAGTTGGCCTTGGTCCAACAGGATACCAAAGTACTGCAGGAGTGGTGAGGTCTGGCCAGGCTGGGCTGGCACCTGTTGGAACCTCTGAATTGTCTGCGGAGTACGGAGGATACCCTGCAAAGAAAGAGAGAGGAAAGCAAGTTATTTTCTGAGTTATTCTCTGGTACTCTTTCCTCTATTCCTATCAGAAATGACCCTGAATTGTGAATAGCGAATGTTTTTTACCTTTGGAGCACCGGCAGCCACCTTAGCTGCCTCAGAATATTGTCCATTCTGAAACAGATTGTTGAATTTTCTGACGAACAGATCTTCGGCACCGGGCAGGTTGTTACGAGACGCCATACGCAGGGCCAAGTCCGAGTTTTGAAGAGTGTTTGTGATGTATTGGATGATGTTATCCTCTTCGACGCAGACGGACAAGACCTGCAAAAAGATTGGACTGATAACACCCAAATCAACCTTCACACAGTGAAAGGCAACCTTCTGATACCCAAACCATGCACAAGTACACAATGCAAAGTTACCATTTTTCAACATGACCCATGACATTACCAGGCAACGAGTCAAACAATTTGGACAATGCTGACCACAGACTTTTCGTGGACAAATAACATGGAACATGGACAAATCCAGAACAAAACTGATGACCTTCCACCGAACGAAGCTGATGATACTGACCTGTCCTTTCCTGTTGACTCCAATGATACCAGAGGTAGCATCATGAGGCGCAGTGACAAATATTGTGTCTCCACTGATTCTGTTCATGTAGATACAGGTGCCAGATTCAATGTCGTACAGATGGATGTAGCCGTATTTGGTGATCAGGAAAACAACATCGTGTTTTGCGCTCACCTGAAGAATGTGGAATAACAGGACAACATTAGCTCAAATGAACAGAAGGTTGGGACACTTCCAGACTTTGAAAGTGAAACATCCTACACTTTGCGACGCAAGGACATTCCGTTTTCACTACTTACTTGCATTGCAACTGGGAAATCATTCTGGGCTTCTGGTGGGAAGAATACATCCACTGCCTTCTTCTGGTAAGGGCTGTTACCTTGGGCTGGTTGGCCTACTTCAATGATGTGCAACTGAATGAGAGATAGAAACATAACTAAGACTGGACAACTGCATTGAAGTTGGGCATTAAATACATGTCACTGTTCTCCAAATGTCATGTCTATTAAATACTGCCACATTTCCAGACGTTTCAGAATAAATCTAAGGAAACCCCACAAAGTGCAACCCATTCCATTAATTCCAGGACCAGGAAAGAGACCTATCAAATTCCCCTTACCTTTCCTCCCTGCGCTCCTCTAACAGCAAAGCAGAACAGCGTGGATTCCGACTGGTTTCCGATCATCTTGAATGTACCAAATGCTGCAGCATGTCCCTCAATAGGCTGACTGACTTTACGCTCAACAGAATAGAGCTGCATAGCTCCAACTACACGATTTTGCTGTGGAAAAGAAAGCAGTACCCCACTTGTCAACAATCATTCTTCAATGTGTCAGAAGTAAGATGAAGCTGGAGTGGGTATGGGGGCTCCGGGGATATCAGAACATAATATCTAATTCCCACCACCTCCTCGATGCTGCACAGATTTTTTCCCATCACAATCACTGACATATGTTGATACATTTCCAAACTGACACTACACAGAAAGAATCTTCATCCACCCTCAAACTAAAATCGCCCTGATCTTTATCTCCAAAATGAATTATATGAAATGATAAATTAACTGATAAGTAATAAATCAACTGACAAGTGCAAAAGCTATGTCTAGTTACCGGTACAATAATTCAGACTCTGAAGAATCCAACCTCCAGTGCTGACCTACATTTATTTCAACAGAAATTGGGGCCTCTTCAATGTAATCAGGCTGGCAACTATTGCTTATTACAAAGTCAGTTTTGGTCTTCAGTTTGTGAGAGGGGAGGGGGCGTTACTGGAAGCTAGAAATGTTACAAAGCACTCTAGAAACTACAAGACAACAAACTAACAGTCAGGCCATAACCTCCATGCCATTAGAATAAGGGTTTAGTTATATTCCTCTGGGGAAGGGAACATAGTACACAGCACAGATGTGAGTAGTCCAGTAGGTTACGAAACATCACATTGGGGAGTCTCAGAGGGGTTAAGCCGAAGATTTCATGCTTGAAGATAATCAGACTTTTCATTTTGCTGACAGTCTTATCATGTATTTTGTGTTTAAGACTGAATTTTCATATCACATTTTTCTTTCATTTGACAATGGCCCTCCTGTACTTCCATCACCAACCCAAAAAACCCTCGTTTCGTCCTAAAGCGCCATGAAGAAACCATAACCCAAGTCATTCTTAGATTAGAATGGAAATGGAAAAGTTCAACTTCCCACCAACGTGAATGAAAAACTGTGCACTTCCTGTACATCCTAAACAGGCACATTTTGGGCATTGGTATGAAAACATTGACACCAAACTGCTTGATTTTTCTGTTCTTTTGATTTCCTATTACAGAAAGTGCAACAGACTGTGCGTATCCGGGGTGTGGTTAAATGAACACGTCATTAGAACCACAGAGATAAAGTGATGAGTGAGCATGATGTGCAGCCAGAGCAGCTTTCTCTAAATCACCACCAACAATGAGACATCACCACATCGGGTACACCACATGATGGCAATAACAAGAGACAGCTGCAATGACGATGAAACACTGTCAATATGACAACTAGACTCAGTTGGTTCGGTGGAAATTTCGCACGATAAATCGCGAATTCTCCTCTTTTGAACAATGACTTACATTCACGCAGATCCAGGTTTGGCAAAAGCCATGCACAAACATGGAGGGAGTGGGCCAACTGGGTCTAGAATAATACAACAGCGTTTACCTGAGCCTGCCCTACCTGTGCTGATATACCTATCAGCAGGAGCCACTGGCTGCTTCCATCGGTACGGTAGTTGATAATCTGGCAGCCAGAGAGGCTGGAGTGGCGGTCAAACATTTTGACAGGCTGAGAATCACCTGAAATTTACAGCAATTTGTTTGGCATTACATTTCATGGGCACTGGGATACATTATGGGCTAAGATATTGCTACAAATGTCCAGTGATACAAGTCGACTGATTTCACCAGGGACCATTCTCCTAGTCAAGTTGAAGGGATCAAACACTGCTCCCAAAAATTAAAACATGGCAACCTGTGCTTTTATTGACTGGAGCTATTTCCCATTGCTCATTATTTGCCCTTCCGGCAATGCAACAAACTGCAATCGGAAATACTCAAGTAGAGTTCAACACAATTTTCATCTTCCGCAACATACATATTAATGAAGAAACTGGAGAACTATATGAACTGAAGGATGCAGGCACTCAAGGCAGGAAATGCTTGTAAAAGGCAATTGAACTGGGTCACTCGCCTTGCTTGAGTGCAATGCCCTCTTTCACGTTTACCACTTCCCTTGCTAACATTTCCGGAAACCTGCATAAAGGTTTCTTGTCTACGTGTATTCAAAATCAAAGTGTGACCTTATTACAAGTAGCAGCAGTCCCTATTTTCCCGAGCACCAACAGAAATAGAAACCACATGCATTACAAGATGCCAGCAGAAACAAACAAACCCATTTCCCAAATTTTTGCGTCGTGAGTTCACGAGATACCGTAAGCACTGCAACTGAGAGCAAGGATTGCTCAAGATATGAATTCAAACCACGATAAGCATCAAACCTTTCGTGCAAGTTTCATGACCCATCCAGGTGTGGTAGTAGATCTTTAATTTACGGAAGTAGTCCACATGGGAGATCCTAGACTGTCACAACCAGCAACTAGGCCATGGACGACTTTCACTCTTCAGTATTTACATTTCAATCAAAGCACATGCATAAGAAGTATGGTAAAGCAGCAGTCCAACAAAACCCCAAACCCAACTCATTCTAACATTTTACGTTAAAGAACTAGCAGGAGAGAAATGTGCAAAACCATCAAACCTCAAACTGGTATCTAACAAACTGCAGGGCATCCAAAACCAACATTTTGATGGCATGGTTGCAGCCAAGAGCAAGTTGTTTCGCGATGAACAGTTCAATGATAAGAGAATGTGTAAAATCACTTTTGCACAATCAGAGTGAAAATCTGTTCCTTGTCGCCACGTTTTTGGGGGCTTTGAAAATCTCTAATGCTGTTAAGTGATCTTACACATAATGTTATGTCCATACCATGAAGTAGACACCGGTGAAACCTCAGCCGCAGTCATGCTGAGGTCAACAGCTTCGGCATCAGATATCCCTCAAGAAAAGACTGGGGGAACATCTGACAACCATTCTAAGCTTGGGACTCTTTCAGATTTCTAAGGGTTAAAGTGGCAATCAATAGGAGCTGTCAGTGAGTTGACCAATAGGTGTCACTACGACAGAATTTAGTGCATATAGCGGACCCATTCATTCTTGATCGAGTACCAATCACATGGATTTTCCTGTGTATTGGTCCGCTAGAACTTTGCTGCCATCTTTTGGCAATACACGCGGCTGACTACTCCTATTAGCATAATACATCTCAATGTTCTCCAGTTTTCAATACTGAGGACAAGACAACGACGTTCCCCCAGTCCTTGGTAAAAATGCCCTACACCAACAAACACACAAGGGTCAATACAAAGCCTTGCTGATATAGCTGAATACTAACTTGCTCCTGTTAGGAAAAAAAACGTCAAACGGCTATGTCAATTTGTCATTACCAACACTACCAATTGTAACAATGCTGAGAAAATTACCACTTTATTAGTGTTATTTGTGCAACACATACAAACCTGGCATAGCTCCATGGAGTCATTTTGGTGGTGGAATAATCCTTGACAAATACTGCTGATCAAGTTCGGATATTACCACCTCCAGACATTCCTATTCATTGGAAGCCTCGGACACCATTGCCCTAGTTCGCTACACTTGAACATTTGTTTCATGAACTCTACACGTACACCCTCCTTCGTGCACCCTCCCACTACAATTTAGAATGTCCTTCACACATGTCAGTTGCACATGAAGTTACTAACACATTAGATTTTTAATACACATAGACACAGCATTCAGTTTCACCATAATCAACTTTTCACGAGGGCACGCAAGCTGGCACCACCAACCCAACATTTCCTGGAAAAATTCATCCAGCAGCACTGCAATATCAACAAACAGGCAACATATAATGAGAATCTGTGGTCTCTAAGTTATGTAGGTGGCAACCTCACCTTCCATGCTCCAATGATAAACTGCATTATCTGTGACCAATGCAACCGTGTTGACAGAGATCCACTTCCAGAAAGTGACATCGTCAGTCATCGTGTGAGCCTTCATCTTGCTCTTCATCTCAAGGTTGAAGATCTGCAGGGTTTTACCAGCTAGAAGAGAAGAAATCCCATTAGGACCAACCTATGTACTCCATTTTGCCGATACCCATTTGGCCTATTTATTTAGCCCTGCCGATTTAACATGTCATCCCAAGTTTTCACTATACTGAGACAGTGAAGGATCTGAGCCGTAGCAACGATGTCTTCTGGTTAATCTGATTGTGACCCATTTCATAAGGCAGAATACTTCCCCCACAACAATTTACCTTTCAAAGCGATCACTTTGCTTGTAGGATTCATGATAGCTGAATCAGCAGATATTGGGCGCCTGACAGGATTCGCGGTGTCATTCATGTCAATGATGACGACCTGGGCCGTGTCGCCAACCTTCTCTCGCACACAGATGAACTTGTCCGACTCCATGGTGAGGGTGCTGAAGCCAATGTTGGCAGCATTGATGCCAACATTTTGGAGCTGTAAATAGCAGAATCAGTATGCAGAGGTGAAACAGTTTGTGCCAAATGTATCTGAATGATTGTAGATGGAAGCTCTGTATAATGACACTAATAAACTTAGATCTCTGGCTTGAAGGGCGTCAGTTTTCACATGCAGGGGAAACTTACATATCGAATCACAGATGCCCAGCACTGTGTCACTACCAGCAAAGAACCACATGCAGCTCCACGATAAAACAACAGAACATAACATAACAAGCTCGCATGCAAAACACCAATTATCTCACACTTTTTACTCGCTGATCAATACACAGACGTTTCCCATAAGCTGAGGGCTCAGACTACAACCACTATCGCAATGATATGGAGATGAAAATCACGAGACGATGAGGAAACGTTGCCAATACCAATCCCTCAAACTAGTGGTCAAACTCTGTGATCGATCGCCCCATCCAGTGAGCTGTCAATATAGCAATTAATCAATAGGAGATCAACCAGGGGGTGCACAAATGCCAGAGCATGATGATTCATTCCCACAGTAAATTATGCGAACACGCTGTATTAGACAGTACACTGATCCAGAAATCAATACTAATGTATTAAATTCACCACAGAGTGAGTGACAGTGTATGCTAGTTAGGAGCTGGAACGGCAAACAGCTTGAAGAGCATACTCAGTGTCATCTCATGGGCCGGAGGACTAAGATGAAAGGAATCAAGCTCCCTGGGATTCCCACATCCATGCCATGATAAAGATTAGCCTTCACCTGTTCCCGTGGTCAAAGAAAGCGCATGGTAGGGGTAAAGACTACAATTCTAGCCCCTCAATATAGATCTGCATGCAATGCTGGCCATTTTTACACTCGGGGGCTAGAATTGTACTGGTACGTAAAAAGGCCGGAAAACACTGAAATACGCCAAAATATCGTCGAAAACCTCATGTTAAAAGGCTTCTTTTAGTGGTTATGCAATATATAGTATCAATCCAAAGCAAAAATTACAGTATCAGCCTCAGGCTCCAGGCTGATGCGATGTTTCTGAAGTCGACTGTGTGAATTTTGAGGCTGATCTTGCTCTAATCTGCCTCGTATCCATGTAATACATACCATAGCTACAGCACAAGAGTGAAATTAAACCTTTTTTCAGTATTTCGGTGTATTCCGGTCTTCTTATGAACCAGGGTTTCATACAGGGGGGGGGGGGGGATTTATCCCCCCCATTGAAACCGTTTTGAGTGTGAATAGCTAAATCGTTTTCGCTCTGCCAAATCGATTTGGAACCTGTCCAAATCGCTTTAGAAAGCCAGTGTGAACGCAGCTTTAGATCTCTGGCTTGAAGGGCGTCAGTTTTCACATGCAGGGGAAACTTGCATATCGAATCACAGATGCCCAGCACTGTGTCACTACCAGCAAAGAACCACATGCAGCTCCACGATAAAACAACAGAACATAACATAACAAGCTCGCATGCGAAACACCAATTATCTCACACTTTTTACTCGCTGATCAATACACAGACGTTTCCCATAAGCCGAGGGCTCAGACTACAACCACTATCGCAATGATATGGAGATGAAAATCACGAGACGATGAGGAAACGTTGCCGATACCAATCCCTCAAACTAGTGGCCAAACTCTGTGATCGATCGCCCCATCCAGTGAGCTGTCAATATAGCAATTAATCAATAGGAGATCAACCAGGGGGTGCACAAATGCCAGAGCATGATGATTCATTCCCACAGTAAATTATGCGAACACGCTGTATTAGACAGTACACTGATCCAGAAATCAATACTAATGTATTAAATTCACCACAGAGTGAGTGACAGTGTATGCTAGTTAGGAGCTGGAACAGCAAACAGCTTGAAGAGCGTACTCAAGGCATCTCGACATGAGAGGACTAAGATGAAAGGAATCAAGCTCGCTGGGATTCCCATATCCATGCCATGATAAAGATTAGCCTTCACCCGTTCCCGTGGTCAAAGAAAGCGCATGGTAGGGTAAAGTGGTACAATTCTAGCCCCTCAATATAGATCTCCATGCAATGCTGGCCATTTTTACACTCGGGCTAGAATTGTACCGGTACGTAAGAAGACCGGAATACACTGAAATACGCCAAAATATGCCGGAATACACCAAAATATTGTCGAAAACAGGGTTAAAAGGCTTCTTTTCACTATTATGTAGTGATTATGCAATATATAGTATCAATCCAAAGCAAAAATTACAATATCAGCCTCAGGATTCGACCCTCGTATCCATGTAATACATACCATAGCTACAACACAAGAGTGAAATTAAAACCTTTTTTATCGTGTTTTCGGCAGTATTTCGGTGTACATGTATTCCGGTCTTCTTATGAACCAGGGTTTCACACAGAGGGGGGATGGGGGATCCCCCCCCCCCATGATTGAGGCAAGGGGGATATCCCCCCTCAAGTTTGCATTATATATGTACCAAGTTTCAGATCAATAGCTCCAGCAGTTACGAAACGTGCCCTGCTAACGGACAACGACGACGGACGACAGACGACGGACGCTGACTGACGACTAAAGCTCACGGGTGAGCTAAAAATGACTCTGGAGGCCTTTTTTAACCCCCCCCCAAAAAAAATTTCAAATTTTTTTTCATTTTTTTATTTTTTATTTTTTTCTCTCCCTCCTCCTTGACAATCCTGGCAGAAACCCTGTGAACCGGAATTGTACTGAGGCTAGAATTGTACCACTTTACCCTACATAAATGTGCACTGGATGTTGAAAGATGGAGGTCTATGGATGGTCACATGGGGGCAAAGGGTTACATGTACTCAATTGACAGCTTGATGAAATCTGTTTCTGTGTAAGAGGAGTGTATCTAATTACACTATCAACCAAGAGGCCAAGCAAGGAAGTTGACCAGCACAAATTAGGTCAACGTGAGATTCCACCAGGCTGGTAACTGCATGGTATGTGACATCTTAGACTTAGAGCCATCCTCCAGGGTACTTCGGCATAAGATCATGCAGAGGGAGTAAACTGGTAACTGATGCAGTACATGCACATTGTATCTCCCCAAGATTCCTGAAGCAATCAATGTCAGCCAGAACATGTGACTGGAGTGAAATTCCAGCACAATGATATTGAGCAATATTGATTTTCCTGCAGCCTTGAGATGTGAGCGATGAAATTGAAATGAAAGGAAAACATTACAGGAAGGCTGTGGTAATACAGGAATTTTTACTATGTACTTGGTAATTGTGTAGCCTACGTCAGATGAGACTCTCAGATCAGAGAGTTGGAACCCCAACAGACCAAGAAGAGACCACCAGAAAAACATGGTGTACAGAGTGGTAAAGAACAGGAACAATAGTACATAATACCATAAAGGAATCAACCATAAAGGTTCAACTGACAAATTTAGCATTTTATAAATGTGGACAATATCCCTTTAAAACCCAACAGATTTGCATTCTGACGTTTCCATGTGATAGGCAAGACCCTTCTGCACATTCACTGCAAATTTTGTTGAATTCCAACTAGTTGATCTTATGATACAAAAGGTCTGAATTAATGAGAACCCCACGAACGATGTGTGTTCAGGGTCATCGGTGTACATTTGAATAGGCTGACGTACATTTGCACATGGAACACTAATTGTGCTGAAAATAGCTCAGTTATCGTCAGAAATGGAATTCAAAGCATCATGTTGGCAGGTTCATGTACCTCTTCACCACAAAACAAGTTGAAGCTCGTGCCTATTACGTAAAGCCAAAATTCAGGCAGTGAGAGACATCTGGTGGCAACACACGAAGTGTATCCCTCAGTAAGCTCATCGTTTGCAGTTAAACCTTTATGGTTGATTCCTTTATGATAATACATGACCTGAAATGTGTTGTTCCATCAGACACTTATTCTCATACACATTATGGGAAAAATTCAATCACCGTTCTCAGTCTATTGAAGAACAGGATATCTCTGTACAGCAATGCATACCATGGACACACTGAGGAGTCAGGGATTGCACTGGGCTGAAATTTTCTTTTAGCCAAGGTAATGAAATATATTGGAAATGCATTGGACCGCCCAAATTTTCTTTAGCCGAGTATGTGAATTTTCATCAAATTTTCCTCATCGTTTTCAAAGATTTCTACCCATTTTGGGGCGTGGCTAAAGCTAGCGCAAACCCCGACACGCTATGTACTACTGCATGTTAGTACATCATAGTATCAAATGTCCATAGCACTGTTGCATGTATCACCATAAGTAATCACACTATTGGCAACTAATCATTCAATAGTGGCGCACAGATTGTTGAACCCATTAATTATGTATCAACCACAGGTTTTACTATATAAATACTAGCAACACAATTACATTTGGCTATTGTGCACATGTTGGTGGGAGACACTGAAATAAACTAACACATTGAGAACCTCCAAATGATATGAATGAGAGTGAAACCAGCTCTACAGCAGGAATTAGGAAACATGGGTAGGTGGATTCAGAAGTTGGGGGAAGGGGGCGGTGCCTCTTCTGGTTATCAAATGGAAATTTCCCAAGGCAAAATGCCAAATTACACATAAGTTTTTATGAAGGTGAACAAACAAATCACACTGGATGGGAACAACAGCAATCAATCAGGATGTATTTTTATCTACTTTTGTTGCCAGCTGACCATGATGAGTCATCATCACATGATAGGCGATACCTCAACAGGTGGTGGTGAAAAGCCAAAACCAACAACATTACTGTTCTTTTTTCTCTTCAACACAACACTCAACAGGCCTAAATCGCTCAAATTTATAGGCCTAAACAATCATTGTGTGTATGGTGGTCATATCATGCATGTAGTCATACACACAACACAAGGCACATGTACAAAAGGAAACCATGCATACTGCTTGTCATGCTTGTACCATCATGGCTGTTGTCACCCACCACACCATGCACTGTACACATGTACATTTTGTACACGCCAACACGGCCCATCCGTGGCTTCCAGCAAGATGACAACCTGCGGAATCTGCCACTTTTCCATCCCTTATTATCACGTTCCTTGTACAGGGAAAAAATAATTTCAATGGAACGAACATATAGTGGACATATCAGAGATGAAAATAAAAGTGTTTCTAACACAGTAACTGACGACAGAGGGACGTGGACAACGGTTTTTTAGGGGTGCCAATCGGCCATTTTTAGGGGCGTGTTTCAAAGAGGGCACTGGTGTCGTTTCAACGCAAACTTACCTGTAGGTGCTCCTGAAACCTAATCGGTAATAATTGTGTCATTTTATGTCTCTTGATATATTCTTCTCGATATTACTTGTGGTTACTGCGATGAAAAATGAACAAAACCGGTGCCCCGGTGGCTTTTTATTCCGACGTGTGAACCTCCAACTCAACCAAGATGGCGGCCACCGGTGAGAGGAAGATGAAATGTAGTCCGGTGAATTAATGCGCACTACGTTGCAAATTAGCCGGAATCAAAATTCTCGAGTAATCATTTTTTTCTTTTCGTAAAAACGTTGAAAACCGAACAGAAATGAATAATTTGCATTAAACAGTTCACTTTTCACTATAGTACAGGTTACTGGTGTAGATATTCTGTGCACTATATATCTAAGGGTGTTAACACGTTTGCAATTCAGGTATTCATTCACCAATTTATGAATGTCATAGGTCATTTCCATGAAGCATTCCAGGAAAATCCCGGAAATACTATAATGGAATGCATTTATTCATAGATCACACGTCATTATGCCAAATAAGGCCTACGACCGAAAATCCATTCGAAACCCCAATAAGAGGTCAGTCTACACTAGGCTGGTCCAACTCATCCGGCGGGCGGGCCTAAATTATATCAAGACAAACCGTTCCTGGATAGCCTACAAAGTTTATAATGTTTGGTAGAAAGAAAAATGATAGGGCCTAAAGAATTCCAGGGCCGTATTTAAGGGAGCGAGGGGGGCAGTTGCCCCCCAGAGCCAACCGAAAAACGTGTTTCATGCGGATTTTGGGGGGAAAATGGCAAAGAGGTACGTCTTCTGCCCCCTGGACCAAAAAGTTAGGCCTAAATACGGCCCTGAATTCTACACAACCAGCATCATTACTGAGAACGAGTTTTTACATGCGGCTGGGCCCAGTCCACTAGTTTTGCCACTTCTTATTTCTGGTAGCTGAGGTTTCCTCCTGCTTCGCCTCGCGGATCATCGGCCCTTATCATCATTGCGCCATTGAAGTAGGCCCTATAGGCCTACCGATGTGGCTGTGTTTTTCAGTCCCTAGGCTATACCGTACCGATATAATGAATGACCAAAGAGGAGAAAAGCACAAAAATTGACACACAATATATGATAAATGAAAAGGCAATTTCCAGAGTGTTTGCGAATTTTCGACCCCAACCGGGGTCTTCTTCAGGCTGGAACTTTACAATCCGAAACTCTAGAACAGTCTGAGCTGAAACCCAAATGTAGATTAGAAGTATCCCATCCAAACAGGACGTGACAGCAATTAAGGAAAGAATACAAGCCCCAAAAAGTGGTTGCTCAACCTAACAGAAATGTAATTAGTGAATGTAAGGCTTGAATAGGCTGAAAGGAAGGGTGTATAATATACATTGTAGCTTGGAGGAATTAAACTAACAGTATAATTATACTAACAGTACAATACCCCAAGACTATAGTAAGAGTAATTTATATTAAACAAATGAATGAGGAAGTGATAAAAAATTAGGCCTAGAAAAAGAAATGAAGAAAGAGATAATAAGAAATGAAGGGGCAACAGTAAAGAAAGAAAGCCTAGGTGAACAGCACCTACAAAACCTGACCAACGAAAATTTAGAAACAGACCATGGACGAAGACAAAGGCCTAAAAAAGAGGAACCCTGTCCTCCAAGGAAAAGGGTCTACTAATGGGAAAAGAGGGGTTGAAAAGCACTGACCAGCGAACAAAATAGGAGAAGAGCAATGGAAGACAAGGCCTAGAAAAAGGACCCCTGTCCCCCGGCCTGAGCTACAGTCTTCCAAAGCAACGACCCTATTAAAAGAAAAGAGGGGGTGAAAGGACCCCATCTGGGGCCCCATGCCAAATGTTTTTGGCTCTGACACTAAGGGGAAGCTGCGAGGTTATCAGAAACTCAGGACCTAGTGTTGAGGCCTGAGGGGGTGATAGTTTTAAGGGTCCACATCCATTTCAACTCTGTACTGAGGAGGGTCGTGTCATCTGAACATGTCTCCAGAATGGTGAACATCAGGTCCTTGATAGAATGTCCTGGCAGTTTAAAATGGGTATAGAGTAATGAGCAGTCACGCTCATCCTCTATCCCCCGCCGGATGTTGGATTTGTGGTTGTTCATCCTTCTCCGGAAACACATGGTCTGTCCGACGTACTGACGTACCGACGTCCGACGTACTGGTCATTATCATTATCAGATATAATGAATGACAACACTTAATAGGTGTAAGATTTTAATCCCATGCATAGACTATCTGACAGGCCTTATACGTGACAATAATGATATTTTATTGTATCCGAAAACTCAAGTCAACTTGGCAGGGATTCGGCATTTTCATTATTTATTGCACTGAGGGTATTTCTACTTCAGGCCGCCAAGGCTCATAATTTGGCTTTGGTCTTGTTCAAAAACCGCGAAATTTTGAAATGTGATAAATCGTGGCTTGGCTGCTGGCCGGTCGCTAACTCCGCCATCACCTTCCCAACTGCTGGACCGAGCTTGAAACCATGACCTACAAAAGAACAAAAGATATGTTATCATCTTATTGTATCCCCCTCTGAGGGGCAGGGACACACAGCATTCCGGTGATCATCGGCAATAAAGTGCAAAATATTTCAACCCGTTAGGTTCTTCTTTAACCCGTTATAGGTTCTTCTGTAATTGAGAGAAACGTGTATCTGACAGCAGGGGCGGATCCACAATTTCGGAACAGAGGGGGCGCACTGTGCTAGAAACATTGAAATCTGCGGTGAATTTCAATTATTTGCTCCAAATTTCAGAATTTCTCGGTCAACGTTACAGATTTTTGGCCGAAGGAGGCGTGCGCCGGATGCGTCCCCCCTTGGATACGCGCCTGATCTGACAGCCCTGCAATAACATGATTGTATTCCCACCATTTTGCACTGTTCCCGCCAGTCTTATAAGCTTACGCCCTAATAGTAGGGGAGCCAAAGGCCAGAATTGTGCAAAATAAGGGTTGGAGGTTGCACAAACAGATATACAATTGCTGTTAACATTTTTTGGTAGGTACATCTGTTCTAAATAAGAATTGGGAGGACTGCTCGGTCATCTCTCTTGCGAACTCCTGTTATGGACCATTTTATAGTTTGCTACTGACTTTATCATTGGACTGGTGGACTTGGTTTTGTACAGGGGCATGGAAACCAATGTACAGCTAACTTCTGAATGGTTGGGTTTAGACTCTATAAATGTTTTACCAACAGATAGAAGTATGGTGCCTCTGAATCAGCCAAGGATGTTCTTAATTGCTTTTGGCAAGTGGAAATCACTTTTGGGGTATTTGGTCCGATATGTGTAATTTTACATTAAAACTGCAATGTAGCATGGAGGTATAAAATAAGGTGAATGTAGCAGCTGAAAATATATAAGACCATGTTTATTTGATTCACTGTCCCCATATTTCTATCTGTTAGTAATACATTTATAGGGTCTAAACCCAACCATTCAGAAGATAGCTGTACATTGGTTCCTCCGCCCCTGTACAAAATCGAGTCCATCAGCCCAATGATAAAGTCAGTAGCAAACTATAAAAGGGTCCATAACAGGAGTTCGCAAGAGAGATGACCGAGCAGTCCTCCCAATTCTTATGTAGAACAGATATACCTACCAAAAAATTTTAACAGCAATTGTATATCTTTTTGTGCAACCTTATTCACTATTTTTCGTGCTTGGCTCCCCTACTATAAGCACCAACTACGATGCGTCGTTCACGAAAAGTATTCCGGTGATCATCGGCAATAAAGTGCAAAAAAATTCAACCCGTTAGGTTCTTCTTTGGTGCCTGCAAAAAGACGGCACCACGACTGCAACTTTAGGTTCCATGAGAGAATCTGGTGTTTGGCAAGAACATGATTCCCGGTCGGGGAGTGATAAACGGAGCGGGCCTCTATTTGATTTACCAGAGAATCCTGTGGCGATGAAGATGTTCCTGTGATTTGGATGAGCGTCGAGGACATAATCTCTGTCGGGAGATTCCTGTAATTGAGGAGAACATATCTGACAGCAGGGGCGGATCCACAATTTCGGAAAAGAGGGGGCGCACTGTGCTAGAAACATTGAAATCTGCGGTGAATTTCAATTATTTGCAGCTGCTCCAAATTTCAGAATTTCTCGGTCAACGTTACAGATTTTTGGCCGAAGGAGGCGTGCGCCGGATGCGTCCCCCCTTGGATACGCGCCTGATCTGACAGCCCAGCAATAACATGATTGTATTCCCACCATTTTGCACTGTTCCCGCCAGTCTTATAAGCTTCGCCCTCAGCACCAACTACGTTGCGTCGTTCACGAAAAGTACCGAATGTGTGCGCCACCTGGCATAAGGAGATGCGAAAAATTTCGCCTTATAAGGGAGGTCTAAATCCCTGACGGATTAGGAGACTCACTGAGTACATGCAATATTCTATAATCGACGGTTTATCCTCCAGACCGGGGACATTTCTCCTGATGAACGCCGAGACGTCATCAATGAATCTGGCAGTAGAATCCGAGTTACGGTCTTCGGGATCGCAGTACTCTGGTTTGTCTGCCCTGTAGTCATGGAATGATGCCTAAAATGCAAATACAAATGTAACACAATCGGGCGACATCTGGCGACACGCAGACGACGCTCACGCAAATGAAGCGGCTCCTTATGTAGGCAAGACAGAAGTTAGTCCACGCTTTGAAATTGACACCATTTGTGAATCCGATTACGCCATTTCCCGACGGACATTGGTCACTTTGACCTCATGTAGATAATCCTAATGAGATGTATGAGTTATTTGTCGTTACCTTACACATGCCCGGGTATTCGAGAGAAGGAGTGATATAGAAGAACCCGCGTCCGTCCTCAATACGCACAGCGACGCTTGGACAACCATTCTTCGCTAAATGTTGCTTTGGGTCCTTTAACTTCCAATACATAATTGCAGTTCTTTTAGGCTAGAAAGAAAGAGGAAATTCGGTGTCTTCAATCCCGAAAATCACGAAGGGTTTCGTGTCGGACATGGTCGAATGGCATCATCCCTTCACGACAAGTTAGTCGTTGGCCTTCTCTCAGAAGGAGGTTCAAATTTTGGTCCTCAATCTTGGATGCTACCAACTTTAGTGGGCTTACGTCAGACCCGGCAGCAGGAACGATGAATGCTGATCCTCACCACAATAGGTAGAACGATTCCCATGTTCTCGAGTATCTTGTTCGCCCAAGGACCAGCCGTCAAAACCACAGACTTGGCTCGGAAGTCTCCATTGGATGTCCGGACAGTCGTAATTCCTCCGGGAATCAGCTCGGTCATTTTCGTCCCATCCCGGATTTTACAGCCGTATTTTTTTGCCAAGTCCTGTCAAACGGAAAATACAACGACCCTATACCCCAGGAATAAGTTGGCCAGTCATTCTTGACGGGGGTTTTGTCAGATGCCGCTAGATTCCTACACCCACCCATGAAATTGGGAGAGTGACGGACCAGGGTACACAGAGACGTGAGGAAAGGGGGGATTGCTAAACGCGTCAATTCGGCTGTGGTCAATCCCCTCAAAATATACGGATCCGGGGCTTTAGATTTACTAACTTTTAAAATACCTGAACGACTTTGACACATTTTTCCGCCACGAGGACTCCGGCAGCTTTATCGAGGACGCCCCTGTAGCCGGTTGGGAATCGAAGTATTGGAAACCTGGCTGTGATTTCGTCACTGTTCAAGTCTTCGTGAGGGAAGTTAAACCTTTGAAGACAGGACCGCATCTTCCGTAGTTCAACACCGCTTGGGGTGTCAGTGCCGTCAAGACCAAGGATAAGGTAACCACAGTCACTTGAAAGTGAAAAAATTGGAATTCACTGATCCTTCTTTGACCAGTTAGTGATCCTGACGCAATCAGGGCCCTTCGTCACCGCACAGGCCTAGCCTACTTGTGTGCGGTGACGAAAGGAGGCTGAAGGGCGAAGACCATCAGTTGGAATGGCTTTTTACGACTTTTCATCGCATCTGTCCCAGTAGGTCAAATCGAAGCCTGTCAGTTGTTGTCACAAAAGTGGGCGACCAACTCAGTCGTCCGACAAACCCACAAGTGAATATGAAGTAAAGCGTGGACAGGGCTGCTTCTAGTTTGAGACAATTTTTACTCACAACTGCAATTTCTCTCCGCTTTCGTTTTCAATCTCTCTCCACATATCGTAGGAGCTTGAAACCATGGGCGCATAGCAATCCTTGCTGTAAGCTTTGCGAATGATTCTTGACTGTCCGCTGGAACTTCCTCGGGAATGGGGCAGAAAGAACTACAAGAAGAGAGTTAAAGGCGCGCGTGAATAAAGTAATATGTGCCCTGGGGACGAGATATCAGTTTTCGTGACGTCATACAGTTCATTCCTCGGGCCCTTCAATACTTTATTCTTTACCTTGTGGCCCTGAAGGCGGGTATTTCACGTGTGCTAGGACAGGCTGTCGCCTTCGTCGCGTAGGCTGGTTCCCGTCTTTGCCGCCAACACCCTCGCGCGGGGGTCCGTCGGGCGTGGCGGACATCCCGGCGTCCAGCGGAGCACCGCCATGACCATGATGCAAAGGATTAGGGTACAAACCTGTTCCAAAAGTAACGTCTTCTTTCCTTGTTTAGCAAGGTGCCAAGCCGTACAGCTGCCCATTATGCCGGCACCAACCACAACACAATCGTAGAGAACCATTCTTGTAGCTTTTTTGATATTCCCGCCAATATCGCTCAGTCTTTCAGATAGTTCGTCCTATCAAAACCAGATGGCACGGATGAGTTTTACCAAAGGTTTTAGCGAAACTGCCACAACAGGAAAACCAGGAAGAGAACCAGCAAGAATCCCTGTTCGAGTACACAACAGAGTCTATACGCCCTGGCGACCCGGGCCTGGCGAGTAGAGGCCAAAATTCCAACTACATGTACTATAATTATCCGACGGTCAGAGTGGCCACGACACAGAGAGCGAACACGAAGTTTCCTGAATATTCCCGAATCCGTGAGCTCAGTCAGTCGGTCATGTAGGTCACCGTCAGCTGTTCCTCGAACGCCATCTGTAGATGACCTTAGGATTCAAATAAAGTCTGTATAATCGCACGAACTGAATCTAGTGACTCAACTACCGGTATTCTGTCGTGCCAAGACGGCATTGGATTGAGGACAACCAATTGTGTTGCCTCATTTATCGAATAAAGCAAGGCGCCCAGAGATGAATAATGCTCAGACGTCACACTAGTCCATTCGGAAGTCTGTTCTGGGGCTGGAATTTGAATGTCCTGTGATGACGTGATTGTCGCATCGTTTACCTTTATCGTTCAGTTTCTGAATCTCTCTATTACTAGATGGTGAACGCTCCAGGCGTTGGGGATACAAGAGCATGCGCATGTGAGACTGGACGATAATCATTTGGATTCTTTTATCCTTTAATTAAATTAATTCAAGTGGTTGATTGACGATGACACAAACCAGTACACCAGCAGTGGGCTCTGGGGAGGGGGAGGGGCATGTATTCATTTCATGAGGGATGTTCAGTGTCAATGATATCCTCCTTTTTCATTTGCTCTTGATAATTCACCACTAGCTCTCACCCCTAATACTTGTATCAGCATAGGGGCCTTGGTGTTACTGATCAGCATTGGGTTACTGGTAGCATGAACTTCATGGTGTTACTGGTATCAGCCTAGGTTTTACTGGTACCAGCATTGGTGTTACTGGCACCAGCATTGGTGTTACTGGTAAGAGCGAAGGTCTTACTGGTATCACTTCTGAAGCAAATCTGAATGTCTAACCCTCACCCCCACTACAGAATCTTGGCCAGAAATTTGGAGGAACAATCAAAGATTCAACCTTGCAGCTGTGTGATGTATCAAAATGCAGTACTTTATTAGCACATAAAAACATCTACAAATTTAGTGGATGACACTATTTGAAATGGTTTTTGAAGTGCTGAAACAACTGGTGAAACGCCTCCCTCGAACTGCCGTCCGTCCACTTCATTTCCAGAATTATCCCTGGCTTTTCCTTCCTGATGGAGATCCAGCACTTAAACAAAGGTGTACTACCCCCCTTATCCCACGCACCACCAGAACCACCACTAACAGATGCTATTGCATCTTTGGAATCTTTGCCCTTTTCTTCTGACTTCTGAGGCAATTCATCTGTTTGTGAGCTCTTGCACACTGATTCAGAATCATCACCTGCTTCAGTTTCCATAGCATTATCTGAAACCCCAACACTTCCCTCACAATTTTCATCTTCTTTTGTAATTCCATCACTTTCATGGCCTGTTAAGGAGGATTGACTAGTACTCGCATCATTGGGAGAGGAATTCTGATCCAAATCCATCTGAGCACCTTNTTGACCAGAACTGTCACGTCTTCAATACCAACCATCGACAGCAGATGGTAAGGGTCACTTCAGCGGTCAGCTTGACCGTCAGCGGCCTGTCAGCTGGGTAATTGTCGAACTCATCAACGCTATAGTCTTCGACACCACTGTCATTAAGATGACGAAAATCGCTCGGTTAATCACAAGAAGGGGAAAGTGGGGGGGGGGGGACCGAGGATTAGTCAGGGTCAGTCAGAAGTTACGTCACCAGCATGGAGTGCACTTTTCAACCCTTTTGTTCAGACTGGCAGAAGGGGATCAATGCCAATCAAGGTGGATGGCAGGTATGTCCACCCGGAGCTGGAGATGTTACTCGTATTTCGATCAAATGCAGTGAACGGGACGAAAGCGAATTATTTGGAAGGCCAACACTGACCAAGTTAGGACCAAGAGATCACAACGTAACCATGTAGTAATAGTCAAGTCAGTCGGGAAGTCAGAGGTTGCAAGCCTAGAGGGTACAGCTAAAGTAGATTTTGGGGATGTCCGCGAACCCGGGGAAATCGGACTTTTCGGTAAGGTGTATGTTGGAGACAAGAACGAAGAAGTTTGAATGAACTCACTTGAATTTCCTCTGCCTTGGCGGCCGCCCCTTGCAGTCTAGTCCGCCGGGACCGCTGACATGGGTAGCTTCGATACCTTTATCCGAAATGCGGCACTCGAACTCCACCTCTTCGCCGTCTGCTAGGCTACGGAACCCGGCGCGCTGAATCACAGACTGGAAAAAAAGAAGGGTACTCATGGTGAAATTTTGTTGTTATTGCAGTACTGGTGAAAAGGTGAGCAAAAAAGAACGGTGCACATGGTGAAATTAGAGCAGTACAGGACAGCCCGAGACAAGTTAAGTTGGGTTAACTCGAGCTAACGTGCGAGTAAAACTTGTATCGAGCTTTCGGTGAACCAAACGCGACGTATCAGGGTCCGTCAATCAGTTGAAACACGGTATTGGATCACATTTATGCGTTATTTGACTGCCGATGTAAAAGGAGCCACCTAGTGGCAGTAAGACGAACTACAAAAATGCATTACAAAATGTACGCAGTAAATAAGTTCATTCGCCGAAACGTAGTTAGTCCCGTGGGTTGGAGAGTGGCGCGGTGGCGCCAGCTGTCGAGAAAAAGTGGCAATACCGTGCTCCTTTAAGTCGAGCCATGTTAACCCAGGGTAAAATATTGTCAACAAGACGAAACCTCGGGTTAGGAGATTCGCACTTAATCGCCCGGACAGACCTATGATTTATACCTTTAGGAAACAATTTTCTATTAGGGAGGTTTCGAAACCAAACGATAAACGTAAACGTTAACGACAACGTTAATTTGTACCGAAAATGCAATATAAAATCTGGTTAATGTGTAGTTAATAGGGAGGTTTCGAAATCAAACGATAAACGTAAACTTTACGGGAACGTTATTTTTCGGACTACACATTAACCAGATTTTATATTGCATTTTCGGTACAAAAATAACGTTGTCGTTAACGTTTACGTTTATCGTTTGATTTCGAAACCTCCCTATTAACGTTGTCGTAAAGTGTACATTTATCGTTTGATTTCGAAACCTCCCTAATGTCTGAGTTTACCCGAACAATAGATAAGCACAGTCGAGGCCTAATGGGCGGTTCCGAAAATTTACTAATATTGGAACTACTAGCATGATACCCATGGCGAGCACACGCACAGGGTGCATGTGGTCAGAGGATGGCATAAGTGGTAAAAAAAGTATAATGGCACCATAAGCAGTAAGGGTGGCCAAAAAATCACGCCGAAGTCAAACTGTAGAAAATCTCTGAATATTATGGGTTTAGTAGTTTTTCAGTGGAAAACCTTGTTCGAAATCAAGGTATGAATCGCAGAAATGGCTGGTGATTACCCCCAGACGGGTAGAGGTGGTGCCGATTCTAGGACGTTTGCCCCCTGGACATTCCACCCCCTTCCGATATTTGCCTCTGGAATTTTGCCCGCCGGACATACCCTCGGAGGAGAGGCCCCCAGGACATGTACCCCCTGACATACCCCGGACATGAGGGCAGAAGTCCAACGGGGGTATCAAATGTCCAGGAATAGATGTCCAGAGGCAGANCCATCACATTCCTTAAATTATAGTAGGATTACAAAATTAAGAAGGTAGTTAACAGAGACGGAACGTATTTAATCTGGGCTAACGTCCAACTCGGCTGGCAACTGTCGTCAGAAACGGGAACTCTGCTACCTCAGACCATTTGAGCCGTAAAATCCAACTTAAATGGTTCTGTCTGTCGAGTTTGATTGATACGAAAGGTGTTATTTAGATGGGGACATTCTCTGACTGGTCATGACAGGAGGTGGGGGCATTTTCATATAAATTGGACTGATTAATATTGGATTGGAATGTCCAGTATTCAAGGTAGCAGGAGGAGGACGAGATGGTCGGCTGCCTTCAACAACCTGCACGTCATTGGTAACGGACCTTATGAAACGGGAGCAGCTGCGTCCAGAGGTGATCGCTCACTCTTAGCCGAAAAGGTTCTTTGGTGCCACACCAGGAGAACCCTCTGATTTAAGAACCCTCGGGTTGTTTAATAACCCCTAGAGGTTCCAGATAGAACCTTTCCCTCAGAAAAGGGTTCTATCTGGAACCTTTATGGGTTCTTTGGCGACAGAAAGGTTCTATATGGAACCCTTTCTGGTTCTTTACAGAAGGTTCTATCTTGGAGGAATTATAGTATAATTCCTCCAGGGTTCTATATAGAACACCTAGAACCTTGGGGTTCCTCTGGTGAGGCACAAAGAACCCCTAGAGAACCTTTTTGGCTAAGAGTGCTCCTCTCTGGTAACAAACTAACTGGTAACTCTGGTAAGAACTGAACTAATTGGCATTTCAGGGGCTACGAACGCCAAGGGTGAGCAGCTGAGTAGCTTCAGATGGCCTCTTCCCTACTTACCAGGGCCGAGCCACGGCTTCGGCCCTGACGGAAAAATCAACAAAACTCTAACGGCCAACATCAAAGACAGGGGGCCACACTTCTTGAAGAACTTCACTGACATATCAAGGAATTCTGGTCCCATCCATCAGTTCGATGATGTTTTCAAAGACGAGGAAATCTCGACTCCATCTGTAACGCCCACTGAAACCACACCGTCGCTCCACTGAACCCAGGGCAGCTGTGAGGGCCAAAAATAACCAACTACAACCTGACCAGCAAAAGCTGATTAACTGAACAAACCCTTCACATCTGGGCAGGGGGTGAAATAAAGGGTCAGAAGGGGTTCTCCAGCTGACCAAACCCACTCCAGGGGCTAAGTTGGTATGTCTGTGTGAGTGAATTAAGATCTCGTTTGAAGAAAAAACTGTCTTTTGTTTGCGAGTGACCATTCTTTAACGCTTGGTAGGACTTGAGAACGATATGATTAAACTTTGAACGTTCAGTGACCTCTTGTGATGATAAAGGGACGGGGATGGTGGCTTAGCAGACGACAGGAAGTAACCAATATCAAGCAAACGATTCTGCTGAAGTTCGCCCATTCATCAGATTCATGTGCGACCCGGTGATGGTCAGATATCAATACGAATTTGCAAGTGGAGCACTGAGCTTCAAACTCTCGCCAAAAATTTCTGGTAACTTCTTTTCTGACCCTACACTCTAGAATGTGACATTTCTCAAAGTTAGCACTCGCGAAGTAGGCTACCGACCTAAGGCTCCCTCCCTACTACACTACTATACTGTCCTCCACTACAGAAGTAAAAGTAAAAGTCGTCTCCGAATTTCGCAAATTTTCTAGTAGAGATCCCAGATCACTTCTGGGATCTCTACTAGAAGTGCCTGAGGTAGACTGAGGTTGGGGTCAAAAATTTGCGAAATTCGGAGACGACTGGGATCTCTACTAGAAAGTGCCTGAGGAAGACCCCAGTTAGGGTCGCCAAAATTTGCGAAATTCGGAGACGACTTTCACTTTTACTATCATTTTGTGTGTCGTTTAAATCAGTGTTTTCCAAACAGGGTGGGATGACTGCATATTCCTATGATTTTAAGGCCCTGGATTTTCAAACAGGGTGGGAGTGAAATTCAATGAAATGGTCCATGGACCATGTGCTCACTGGGTTGGACATAATATAGACCCCAGTTAGGGTCGCCAAAATTTGCGAAATTCGGAGACGACTTTCACTACTATCATTTTGTGTGTCGTTTAATCAGTTCCAAACAGGGTGGGATGACTGCATATTCCTATGATTTTAAGGCCCTGGATTTTCAAACAGGGTGGGAGTGAAATTCAAACAGGGTGGTGTAATAGAAAATGCATTGCAAGTTACATTTTTAAACAGGGTGGTAAAAATTTGAACAGGGTGGTAAAATGACATCTGAATCTTGAACAGGGTGGTGAAGATGGGGATTTGGCCTAGTGGTTTGAGGCGTGCTGTCCCTTAGTGCTGGCGATTGATGCCTCATGCGAGGGTCCGTGGATTCGAATCTGGAAGAAGGACGTGATGACCTTCACCTTGGAAACCCGTTTCTATTTCATACCTGAATCTTGAACAGGGTGGTACCGCCCTGTTAATCTGGCTTGGCTAGAACACTACGTTTTTTGTGCTCTATGTTGGATAACCACTACAGAGGGACCGAGCTTTACAAAGAACTCCTATTTTAGGATGGAATTTTACTTGTTTCCGTCCAGAATACGACCAACGACGCACCAGAACCGTCGATGTTCACTTCGCCATTCCCGAGACCATCACCAAATGCTAATGAACTGATGATCATTCAAAATTCAAGTTGACGGCAATCACAGTAATTCAATCAGATAAAATATGCGCCAATGAGCGATCGGCGCTCTCACCATTGTTATGGCCGCGTCTCCCGCGCGTGCGAGAACAAAGCCACGGCACGTGTGGCTACCAGCGTGGTGCCATTGATACCAGTCAAGGATCAAACTGAATGCCGTCCGTTCAGTTATGAATCGACGGGTCGCATCGTCAACTTCTTGAAATTTACGCACGTACGAGTGGTGGTGGCTACTTCCTTGTGGGTGGGGAAGGGGGTAGGTTCTTGGGGGGGGGGGGGTCCAAGACTGACGAGCCGGAAGGATGTAGTATCAGAACGTTAGCTGGAACTCGAATACAGAGCAACCGACACGGCGGAGATTTCGATGACTTGGTTCTGTATGCCCATATGTGACCCGTGACAGCAAAATGAGTCGGAATGCGCTCAGAATAAGACTCAAGGAGACACCATGGGTTTGTTGATTTCAGCATTGTCTGCCCATTGTGAAATTTGACTTTGTCCATTTCTGCAATTGTTCTCTAGTGTCATTTTGGGCCTTCTGTCTGGCGCATTCCGACTCACTTTGCTATCACAATTCACATATGCCAATCAGGGAGTTGGCTACACCTTCAAATATCCACCAGGGATACACTGAAAAACTTTTCTTCATCAAAATGACGAACTTAGGTTCGTTTTCCATCACCAAACTGAGTATCTATTAAATTCGTCAAAATGACAAGTCCAGGTTCGTCATTTTGACGAACCCTTGACGAACATAAACAAGGGTTCATCAAAATGACGAACGTGGACTTGTCATTTTGACGAACCCTTGTTTATGTTCGTCAAAATGACGAACCTGCAGGACTTGTCATTTTGACGAATTTAGATACTCAGTTTGGTGATAATGAAAACGAACCTAAGTTCGTCATTTTGATGAGGAAAAGTTTTTCAGTGTAGCTATCACGACATCTTCGTTCCCTCCTCCCATTTTTCTCGCCAGACGAAGTCATATAAACTATACGCTGACTCTTTGTTGACCAAGGTACCAACGTGATGATCGTAAACCACACCCTCCGAGTCGACCGTCATCATATTAAAACCCTAATTCTTTAGAGAGAAATTTTGAATCCGCTACGGCTTTTAAGTTCACTCGCGGGTCAACACCGATGCCAGGTTTCCGCTAGAACCCACCAGGCGGAAATGGAACGCTTATTTCCTCCTTATGGTATCGATCTCAGGGGGCACTCCGCCGGGATCAGTTTATTAATATCAAATCAGAAAAGGGCTGAAATAGAGAGACATATTAAAATTGATTGAAGCTGCTCAAGGGGGTGTGTTATTGACGTGTTTGCAGTTCCCAATGATGGATTCAATTAGGGAAAGGGCTCAATCCTGTTTTCAGGAGATATGGTCACTCATATAACTTTCAAAGCGACCCCCGCTTTGCCGATCCTCAGCAGACGTAAAAGCCATGACCGCACGTAAAAAATCGTCCTGTACCGTGGGTCCAAACCCACGGGTACAGGGAACTAACATGGGTACAGCAAACTCACTCCGAGGAAGACTGTCAAAAATATTCCATGGCAATGGGTTCTACTTGGTTCTACCTTGGCTCCTCCTGACCCATGGCGTTTATCAGCATGCGTACAATCAGCAAAGACCATGGGTACTTTGTACCCAGATGCATATATGAACACGTGGGAAATAGGCTTAAAAATTGGACAAGGAATTTACCCATGTCCATTTGGACCAACTTGTTTTTACAGTGCGTGTTCCATCCCTTTCGGAGACCCCAGCACCCTTTTTCCTGCCCATAACTGGCATTCCACGGGGTAGATGGTTCGGACACTGATGTGACGACGGTCAGACCGGCGCCGGCCGTGGGACCTGTCACGACCCGGCCACCATGGGAACCAACGCACTAAACGTGGCCAGGACCTGCAGGCCTCCGTTTATTTCAGAAGTTGCAAAAGTACAAGGACTGTAAGGCGCGACGCCATGAAGTTATTGGCCCTGACAACTGAGCTCCTCTAATGACAGGGTCCTGGCCCTAGAATTCTGAATCTTACACCAGCAAGAACTTGCCTCGTCATCCGCACCAAACAGGGGTCATTCCTGCTCGCCTCATGAACCCGACACGCTGTTGCCTGAGACAAGTCTCCCCGGGGCAGCGTGAAAGATCACTGGACTTCCGGACAGAGTAAACCGGCAACCAACTCGATTTTGCCGGTGTCAAATACAACCTCCCGACTGACCACAGGCTAGTAATTAGAAATGCTTTGCTTTTCCCAGGGTAAAAGTCCAGCGACGCGCGCAGCCATTGAGATATTACAATTCACAGATTATGTTACCTTTCATCCCCGGCACCTTCGGATCTTGTCACATTAACGACGTCACAACGGGCACGACCCTTTGTCCTCACCCAACTCCTTCCCAACAGAATCATCCTCCACTCGCCCGTTGCTTTGGACAAATATGGATGAATCCCATTCCCTGATAATTACAATCATCACATGTCAAATCCTTAATTACAGAATCGTTTTGAGCAAGGGGAAATTTCGCCCATTGATGCGGGATGAGAATGCCTTTCATTGGCAGCATGAAAAGGCCGGTGACACCCAGAAGGAACATGACGATGGTTTTCGTACAACACAGTTTTGTGTGACTTCGTCCAGAAGGAACATGACGATGGTTTTCGTACAACACAGTTTTGTGTGACTTCGTCCAGAAGGAACATGACGATGGTTTTCATACAACACAGTTTTGTGTGACTTCGTCCAGAAGGAACTTGTTACAAGACGATGATTTTCGTACAACACAGTTTTGTGTGACATCCAGAAGGAACATGACGATGATTTTCGTACAACACAGTTTTTGTGTGACTTGTCTGATTGGTACAGAACACTGTTAAAAAAGTCGGTAGTTTTACAGAAAAAGCTGCTGAAGCAGTTTCCCGAAGCGTCTGTAATTGTAAAGCGTCTAGTCTACTAGAAAGTTTGGTTCTAAAATCATCGTCACTGAACCTTGCAAGCATGTGGACGGCTGTTGCATGTCAAGATCACTGTAATGGTACTGCTAATGATGTTTGTACAATTAATAAGAACGGCTCATTAACCATCGAGTCATACTTAACTGAGTAATTAGCCTGAACGTGATGCAGATGGACAATGGTTGGACGAGAGGACGAAATGGCCAACAACGGTTGGCTGCAACTGCCCTCTAATCACCAATCGGCATCTCATGTGTACATGTAATGCATCGCCGATTATGATATGATGAAGGCCTACACGACTAGTGATGCAATCTCCGTGATGCCGTCTCCGTAGATGTGTTTTAGACTCGTAGTCTCAGAGAATGGACTGACCTCAACGAGACGGAGAGGACACGCTGAAATGGAAGACTATACCTACACTCACTGAAAAACTCTGCTTCGTCAAAATGACGAATTTGGGTTCGTTTTCCATTTATCTAATTCGTCGAAATGACAAATCCACGGTTCGTCATTTTGATGAACCCTTGTTGTATCTCAAACAATCTCTAACAAGGTTCGTCCAAATGACGAACCGTGGATTGTCATTTCGACGTATTAGGTACTCTGTTAGTTTGGTTCCCGAACTCACCGCTAGGCGCAGAAGAGTTCGGTATCGGCCTCGTTTGACCTTGACCTCACACACAGAATTCTGTGTGTCTGACGTCACAGAGGATAGACTGGTTCTCTGTTCCAACATACCGTGAGCTATGTTGGGATCGCGAACCAGTCTATCCTCTGTGACGTCAGACACACTGAATTCTGTGTGTGAGGTCAAGGTCAAACGAGGCCGATACCGAACCCTTTTGGCCCTAGCGGTGGGTTCGGGAACCAAACTAGTACTCTGTTTGGTGATAAATGGAAAACGAACCTAAGTTCGTCATTTTGACGAAGCAGAGTTTTTCAGTGTAGCGGCCTTCTGGCTTAGGCACACGACGATGCTGCTGCTGCTACTACTACTGCTGATGATGATAATGCTGAGGATGTAGCGGTTAGTTCACCAATATAGCTCTTATACCGGTAACAAGGCCTAATCCGCCTGGTAAGTGCCACACGGACTCAAGAACACCCTACGTTTTTGATACTGAAGCAATGCGGGTAACTGCTGGATTGATGGTGTCAAATTGATACAGATTTGGTCTGCAATTTCATAAATGATCGCTGACCACTTCTTCCGGTGAAAGTCTATTTTTGTTCTTCCCACGGAAGCAGTGTTAAAACCACCGTGTGAACAGCCATTCATCTAACAACGATTACGAAATAATCCACAATAGAATACAATGTATCGCATATTCTTGACAAGAATACAACCAAGTGTCGCCCGTCCACAAATAAATGGCGATATTTGACCATTTCTTTGCCAGTCGAATTTATCCACGGCATCCGGTGGCATTTACAAAACGATTTTCATCTCGAATTGACGAGGCTATATTTAGCCGGAAGTCACAGTGAGGACAAACCACAACTGCGCATGCGCTAAATCAGATGCAAAGGAATCCGATCATGGCGACAGATAAGGTGTAAGATTACAATATTTTCCTTGCGAATTAACATTCTTTAGGTTTGAACATTGTGGTCAGAGGGTATTTGATAAGAGTGGATCGCCGAGATATCTATTTGGGTGATTTCGGGATCATGACATCCAAACAATGCAACCAGAAAACCCAAGATTCCGATATGTACTTTAGAAACGAATCGGTGAATTCAATAAGGGCCCAAGTCCATGAACTGTTTTTTACCGGAGAAGGTTTTTATTATTTTTCTCTGGATATTGCCATGGTCTGAGCATCATACCTTTGACACCTACAGTACGTCACTAGAGACAATAAACCACAAAATATAGTGGCAAATGAGACTGTTGTTTTGGGTGTGTGACCAAATGAAGACAGAGGAGTTGGGCCCTTTTTGAATTAACCATTGAAACCTAAAGGGCCTGTCACACTGAAGTAGTTCTCAAAACGTCCTGCCCCGTCCTAAACAAATCGTAAAACGGGCAAGAACGTGTACCCTTGGCCAACTAATGCTTCGATGTACTGGAGCACCCTTCCCATCCATGAAGTTCGTAAAAAGACTGTAAAAAGTTGCCACTACGTCCACTCCGTTCGCACACAGTTTGAGCCCGTTCAGCAAAATTTTCAAGACCGTACTGAGAACTAGCTCAGTGTGATGGGGGTATTACATAGAAACATGAATAAACATGTATAGGACAAAACATGTCTTGTTTATTCAGAATGATGATTTACATGTATGCTAAACTTAATGTCAAATGAACACTACAGATGACCAAATTCGGCCTTTCTTTCCAGCTGCAACTTGGCCCAACTCCTGGAGTTGGGCCCTTCTTGCACTCACCACTTAAGAGAAAACACATTTATGCGTGGAAGTTGGGACCTTCTGGCACACAGTGGAATGCATTTTCACCTGAAGGTCACAAAAACCGTCAAACCTGAATTTTGAAAAAATGTGGAGTTGGGCCCTTGCGTTGAATTCGCCGATTCACATGAAATCTTGGCGTCAAAGCCAGATTGAAATCGCTGATGGCCTACGGCGGACGTCGGTGGGATGGACATCGACCTGGGAACCCAGTCACGCCAGTGATCCACAAGTTTTCTCGAAAAGCAATGAACTCTAATTGACACCAAAAAAGTTACAATGCAAAATATTTCGATCCCTTATCAAAAATAGAACCCTCTGAATGAAGAATTCGGGAAATAAGGTCAATTCGGAGAGTGACCATTCCGTGTGTGGCATGGGAGAGCGGTCCGTGATAGATGTGCTCATCTGTCACGGTGGAGCCAATGTTGGTGAAAAGTTCAGTTTGGTGCACAGGTCGTTATCAAAATGACCTTAGTGACAATTAATAACAATAAATGACTGCGTCCATAGAGGAATTTGGAGTAAAATATTCCGGGCGGTGGGTGTCATCCCAATGACGTCTGTCGTATCTGTACCTCTTCAGCCACGAAAACTCTGGTTACGACGAAGGGAGCAGTGGAATGTGAAGATGGCGAACCGAGGATGGATGAAAAGTAGGTCACCATGGACGACTTGACCACTTTTTTACATCATAACACTCAAGTTAACCTCAGATTCTTTCGTCAACAACCGGACTTTTATGGCATTGGGTCATATGAATCAAGACTAGCAAATGCTTTTACTTCAGATTTGTTCAGCATTGCCTAGTGCATTTGTATTGCGAACTGTGGATGGATGGATGAAAAGTAGGTCATCATGGAAGACTTGACCACCTTCTTTACATCATAATACCCAAGCTAACCACAGATTCTTTCGTCAACAACCGGGCTTTTATGGCATTGGGTCATACGAATAAAGACTAACAAATGCTTTTACTTCAGATTTGTATGGTATTGCCGAGTGCATTAGTATTGCAAAATTCAAGTAAAAGCATTTACTTGTCTTTATTCATATGACCCATTGATCACCAGAGAGAGAACCGTGAAGGGCTTTGTTTTAAGACCAAACACAGCAACGTTCGATCGGTTAATGTCCGTTTACTGATGAGGGACAGATGGCTAAACAGAGGTGGAAAAACCATTGACCAAGCTTTCATGTGACGGCTCAAGGACCATCGATGTCCACTTGGCTGCCAATAGTGATGACCAGTGGGTCATCGGCCATATGTACATCTGTCGGCTGCAGAGATATGATGATGGAAATGTGTGCAAAGAATGACGCTGGGTTTCCACTGCTTGTTCGTAAGAGCAGAGGACGTTGACGATTGGTCAAACTCAAGTCAGTAGTACTCAGATGCCTACAGATGAGGCTGTCGACGTTCGTACTCCACAAAATCGTACGACTATCAAGAGTGAGGTTTCGCAAATCTGACGAAACACGAAGTACGAAATTGGACTTAGTTTCCATGACGTAATGTATTTCAGGAGATAGTTGGTATCACAAATATCGCCTGCTGCAAGAGCGTCTTTCAGCGTATGACGTTAGACCGATAGAGTTGCGGTGTACATTAAACGTTGAAATTGATCTTTCGTTTCCACTTCGTAGATACGAAGTGGAAATTTAAACATTCAAGATGCACCAATAACTCTATCGGTCTGACATTGGATGGTAAAAGACGCGCTGGCAGCAGGGACACTGTGGTTCCAACCATCTGCAGAAATACATTAGGTCCCGGGAGTGAAGTTGAATTTCGTATTTCGTACTTCGTCTTTCGTCAGATTTGCGAAACCTCACAATTAAAGAGGCAACGACACCACTTCCGAACTGACTTGACACGCGATCATTTACATTCTTGACGCAAGGACCCTGAACGCCGCGTAGCGGCAAACGCGCGAAGCGCTACTGATCAATACCACGGGTCACTCACTCTCATTCCACCTCAGAGACGGGCTCAGGCGAAATGTGATAAATTTACCCAATATGCCGGCGTTACGCGGTGTGAAGGCGGATTTTGTTTATGGAGGGCCGGACAAGTGTATTTTGGAGTGTCCAAGTCGGGTAGACCGTTGAAAAGTGTTACGGATTATAACTTTGAGGCTGTTTTAGGTTGGGAGAATTTTATTGCAACGTCATCGGGTCAAAGGTTATTTATCACCGAACGTTTCCGAAGTTCGCCGGTGTATACTGCCATCATCATGATCGCCTCAACGAAGATTGCCCATGTTGCCAGACCTACCACATTGTACCACGAGGCGAGTGTTGCCCTATTGAGGTTTGTGCGTGTTACGCTTCGTAAGCTTCGTACTACACATGTGTCCTTTTATTCGACATGGCAAGGCAACGACAATGGATCATATATTAGGGCAACGCATTGATATTATAGGCCCTCGGCCTGTTGTAATGTATTGTGCAGTTGACAGGGAGCAGTTAGCAGTCACCACAGTGAAGTGGCACACTGAACTGCGGCGTGGCAAAACGGCCATTTTAAATCCCTAAATACTTATACCACTGCCCACACCCGACAGCTGTCATCAGCTGACGGGTGTGGGCAGTGGTACTTCTGCCATTTTTCACCCACAGGAACCAACCAAAAACCATCCTTCCCACGTTCCTATCACTCTGGGTAACAACTCCGAAAAGAAGGGACGTTATGACTCTTACCAATATTTCTGTGGAGGATCATAAAATTTGGCTCTCTCATCATGCAGATAGTCAAGATTGGGATTGCCAAAAGCCTTTGCAAGAGTCGCATCGGCATGATGATAATGCCGGCCCACGGGGGGTGGATAGTTCCCATACACGTCACACTGACCAACGGAATATGGATAATTCACCAAACATCTGCAGTCACCACGTTTCCATGGTTACCACACTATTTGGCTTGTAGAAATCTAGCTTGTAATTCCACATGCCTTTAGGGTAGCGCAATCTCTTCCTGTGTGATGCAACTGAAGCAATAGTAGTAGCGAACGTGATGCTGAGATGGAGGGAACGCGAAGCAGACGAGAGGACGTTTAGATCGATAATGATTGGTTCGGGGGTTCTCACAACACAAGCGGGAACCATGACTTTACAGGCAAAACTGAGGATGGTCCAAACGGAAACAAAGGAGATAGTGTCTTTTGTCTTTTTCAAATATTCTTCGTTCTTCAAATTCACCAGATTTAACCTTTCGTAAACTAGGCCTACAGCATTTCAGATATTGTTAGATAAAAAATTAAAGTTTTGGGTTTATAGTCTGATATCAACAACGGTAGAGGTGTCATCCGACTTTACAATTTAACCCCAGTCTATCCTGAAACCTTTCAGTAGAACTCAGATGAGCTGCTCATTCAGGGCTAAAATCCGAGCATTTCCGACCGGTACCCATTTATACACCTGGGTGGAGAGAGGCCAGTGAGGCAAAGAGACTTGCCCAAAGTCTCACGCCCAGTGGGATTCGAACCAGGTGGAATGAAATCTAATGTTCCCGATACCAGATGTCCGCTTCTTTTGTTCAGGGGACATCTCGTTACAGAAGTTCCTGTCTGTTAGTGTCCGGCCTATTGTAGCTGACGCTTATTCCGTCAGAATCTTTTGTTGGGGGACATCTCATATCGGGGTACATGACATTCTACTACACCGGGACCCTCTGACCGCTAGTCGGAGGCCCGAACCACTACACCACCGTGGCTCCTAAATGCTTCTTAGTCACCGAAGGCAAAATCTGGCCGTTCAGTTAAACTTCGTTGTCCAACAACGAAAAGCCATCGCCCAACAATTTACCACGTACCTACAACCCAGGCCAAATTTGTTGAGTTAGGAAATGGATATCCAAGTTGTAGCCAATCAGAAATAAGGAAGAAATTGCTCGCTAAATCGAATCAATTTGGTAAGGCAACGATGCCAATTACGCGTTTAAATATTTCACTTTCGGTCCATCGTGAAGGCTGGAGTGGCACCGCCAAAATTACACCGACATTCCTCAGGAAATAGGGATGTTTTGTGGTAAATGCGGCAGCAGAGATCTGGAGACTGAATATAGCAGGAGACGGAAAGCGGGAAGTCCTAGCAGCAACGTGTGGAACATCATTTTTGTTGCAATTTGGCCAACAGTCACCTTTCCAGCCATGGAAAGAGAACGAAGTACGGGCAACTGGATTCGAATTACATGTTTTCATCAAAACGTAATTTGGCAGCTGGGTGTTAGCATATTATAGGAATCAAACATGAAGGTTTAACTACGAACGATGAACTAACTGAGGGATACACTTCACGTGTTGCCACCAGATGTCTCTCACTGCCTGAATTTTGACTTTACGTAATAGGCACGAGCTTCAACTTTTTTTGTGGTGAATTAGTGCTCCATGTGCAAATATACGTTAGCGTATATTCAAATGTACGCAGATGACCCTGCGCTCTCATCGTTCGTGGGGTTCGCATTAATTCAGTCCATTATTTCGTGTCATAAGATCAACTCGTCGGAATTCAACAAAATTTGCAGTAAACATGCCTATCATATAGAAGGGTCAGAATGCAAATCTGTTGAGGTTTAATAGGGATACTGCCCACATTTATAAAATGCTAAATTTGTAAGTTGAACCTTTATGTTTGATTCCTTTATGGTGTTAGGAATACGCTTATACATAAGCACCTTTTTTAGAGTAATTGATTTTGATTTCATTTTGAGACTCCAATTCCTACCTCTGTCGTTAACTTTGCATGAACTAACGAGACTCCACCCCTTCCCTCGCACCTGACCTCCCCTAATTAAAATCTCGCGTAAGACTCGCGCTGAGTCACATCTGATACCACGTGACACTTGGCACGACCTCCCATGGCTGTGACACTCATCCCCGTCATCTTTTTTGTTACCCAGGGCAGGCATAATGGCTTTGTCCATGTTGAACATGACTGGGAGAAGCTGGGTCGATATAAGTCCTATCTGAAGTGGTGTAAGGAATTAAATGGCTTCCAACCTTCAAGGCATTACAATATGACGACGTTACTAATGATGTGACAGGCTGCTTCTCTTGTATCGGGCAGAACACGGTCTACAGGGAGAAGCTGATGATTATGTAAANGATCTAGCTCAAGGCATTCCTTTCTGGGATTTTGACTTGAAAGTGCCTGAAGAAGACCCCGGTGTGAGGTCGAAAATTTGCAAACATCGGAGACGACTGGGAGAAGCTGGGTCGATATAAGTCCTATCTGAAGTGGTGTAAGGAATTAAATGGCTTCCAACCTTCAAGGCATTACAATATGACGACGTTACTAATGATGTGACAGGCTGCTTCTCTTGTATCGGGCAGAACACGGTCTACAGGGAGAAGCTGATGATTATGTAAAACATGAACCTTGAGGAAAAAGTTGTTTAAAAGAAAGTTGTACAAAAAGAAATAATTTGATACCTGGAAACAGTCAGGGGGAAAAGGACAACGCCCGCTGTACACAATCAAATTTTTCATCCAATTTTTTGGAATTTCTGCGCCATCTGTAGCCGTGCGAAGAACTAACGTAAACACGGGGATTTCGAAAAGCACGGCGATCTTGCCGTGTCTCAAAAACTCGTGTTTTTCAGACACGGGTTTCTCGAAGCCTGGCAATTCATAGGTGTGACCGCAAAAAACCCCGGGATTTTATGTGGTGTAACGACGGCTTATTGGGAACATTACGGCGAGAAACAAAGCATTTTCCGTTCCGCAGTCGGGCCAGCGAGGAAGTATGAATGGCCAATAGACTTGAACAATCCGTAGCCACACGCTGTTACTCACCAAATAGATTGACCAGTCATCAATAGGCTATCATGACTGATTGAATAGGCGAGGATATCTGACACATTCACAGTCCTGAAGTGTTACACTCTGGTAAATGAAGATCAAATATCGGCAATGAAAAATCATTTGTCTCGTTGGATTGCCTGCCATGTATCGGCAGTGGAGACAATCGGACTTGGGACGTAGCTATTTAACAGCAACCTACTCCACTCTTGTTACAAGCAGTCCGAACATTCCGTTGCTGACACCAAATGATAGGGTCCAATATCTTTAGGTAGCCAGATTTTTGGACACATTCCATCGCACGGGTGCCAACGGCACTCCTCGGCCAACAACAGGAGATAGAAAGCTGTGACCAGAAAAAAGGAAATGGGCGCTGGGCCCCACAACTGTTGGTCAGGATGATTCCCATGAGCGTTTCACGACCAGTGTCTCAGTTTTTACAGGATCTGTTAACAGGATCCACAATGATCTAGTATCAATAGCTCCAGCGGTTACGAAACGTGCCCTGCTAACGGACAACGACGGACGACGACGACGGACGACGACGACGACGACGACGGACGACGGACGCTGCACCATCGTAATAGCTCACCCCAGTGAGCTAAAAAGGGTGGTGTAATAGAAAATGCATTGCAAGTTACATTTTTAAACAGGGTGGTAAAAATTTGAACAGGGTGGTAAAATGACATCTGAATCTTGAACAGGGTGGTACCGCCCTGTTAAACTGGCTTGGCTAGAACACTACGTTTTTTGTGCTCTATGTTGTTGTGCTCTATGTTGGATAACCACTACAGAGGGACCGAGCTTACAAAGAACTCCTATTTTAGGATGGAATTCTACTTGTTTCCGTCCAGAATACGACTTACGACGCACCAGAACCGTCGATGTTCACTTCGCCATTCCCGCAACATCGGCGCCAAATGCTAATGAACTGATGATCATTCAAAATTCACGTTGACGGCAATCACAGTAATTCAATCAGATAAAATATGCGCCAATGAGCGATCGGCGCTCTCACCATTGTGGCGCGTCTCCCGCGCGTGCGAGAACAAAGCCACGGCACGTGTGGCTACCAGCGTGGTGCCATTGATACCAGTCAAGGATCAAACTGAATGCCGTCCGTTCAGTTATGAATCGACGGGTCGCATCGTCAACTTCTTGAAATTTACGCACGTACGAGTGGAGGTGGCTACTTCCTTGTGGGTGGGGAAGGGGGTGAGATTTCGGTGACTTGGTTCTGTAGGCCCATATGTCAATCAGGGAGTTGGCTATATACACCTTCAAATATCCACCAGGGGTAGCTATCACGACATTTTCGTTCCATCTTCACATTTTTCTCGTAAGATGAAGTCATACATAGGCCTACTATACGCTGACTCTTCAGGGCTCACACTTGGGTCTAAAATTAGGGAGAAATAATGTCTCCCTCCTCAAAATTTTGGGAGACTTCACTCTCAAGAGGGAGACTTCACATAAAGTTTGTGGACGACATATCTAACAAAGTTGTTTGATTTCAGCCTCTTTGCAAGAAATTAACACTTAATGATGATACATGTATTTTAGGGCATTTAGGAGCGGATTTGGGCATTTTGGGATGCAGAAAATGCATCAGAGGGGATCATATACCCCTTCAAATTTTTTTGAAACTTTTAGCGTGTTCGTTTACTTGCCTGGGCCTCACCTGGGTGAGACCCATCTGCGTTCTTTTTCGTGTGACGTCATGATCTGGGGTCTGTCGGGCCTGCCCGAAGTAATCACCTCGCCGAGGTGATTAGTTGGGGAAGTATCCCAGGATGCATTTCAACACAATGGCGTCGAACGTGCCGAATCCACCATTTTTACCCAAACTGGATATAAATAATGGTTAGCATGCAACTATAGATGCAGATAGGGAGGATAAAATTGCTGCCAGGGCGACTTACATCTTCTGGTCGTCCATGTCGTCTGCTGGTGTGTCAGTGCCATTGCTTGCCGTCAGTTTGCCTGATCACGTGGTGCAAACTTACACGGGTGAGACCCAACAGCGTTCGTGAATAAGGCTTTATTGAGCATGCGCGACGGTCGCTGAGAAATTTACTCCGGGGAGGCCCAGGCAAGTAAACGAACACGCTATTTATGTCTCCCTGGGAGTTATTTTGGGCCAACTTTTCGCCCCACATCGCCCCAAATGTGATCCCTGACTCTTTGTTGACCAAGGTACCAACGTGATGATCGTAAACCACACCCTCGGAGTCGACCGTCATCATATTAAAACCCTAATCCTTTAGAGAGAAATTTTGAATCCGCTACGGCTTTTAAGTTCACTTGCGGGTCAACATCGATGCCAGGTTTCCGCTAGAACCCACCAGGCGGAAATGGAACGCTTATTTCCTCCTTATGGTATCGATCTCAGGGGGTACTCCGCCGGGATCAGTTTATTAATATCAAACCAGAAAAGGGCTGAAATAGAGAGACATATTAAAATTGATTGAAGCTGCTCAAGGAGGTGTGTTATTGACGGGTCTGCAGTTCCCACTCATGGATTCAATTAGGGAAAGGGCTCAATCCTGTTTTCAGGAGATATGGTCACTCATATAACTTTCAAAACGACCTCCGCTTTTCCGATCCTCAGCAGACGTAAAAGCCATGACCGCACGTAAAAAATCGTCCTGTACCGTGGGTCCAAACCCACGGGTACAGGGAACTACATGTAGTTACAGCAAACTCACTCCGAGGAAGACGGACCTACTGTCAAAAATATTCCACGGCGATGGGTTCTACTTGGTTCTACCTTGGGTCCTCCTGACCCATGGCGTTTATCAGCATGAGTATACAATCAGCAAAGACCATGGGTACCCACGATCAAAAATAGATATTTTTGCCACGATGTATATATGAACATGCATGTGGGAAATGGGCTTAAAGATTGGACAAAGAATTTACCCATGTCCATTGGTATAATGGACCAACTTGTTTTTACAGTGCGTGTTCCATCCCTTTCGGAGACCCCAGCACCCTTTTTCCCATCCTGAGAATATCAGGCGTTCTTACTGCTCGCTCCCTTCGTCACCGCAGACATGAGCGGATGAAGAGGAGCGAGGTAAAACCCCCTGCTGTGGGAGGATGCTTTTTCCTGCCCATAACTGGCATTCCACGGGGTAGATGGTTCGGACACTGATGTGACGACGGTCGGACCGGCGCCGGCCGTGGGACCTGTCACGACCCGGCCACCATGGGAACCAACGCACTAAACGTGGCCAGGACCTGCAGGCCTCCGTTTATTTCAGAAGTTGCAAAAGTACAAGGACTGTAAGGCGCGACGCCATGAAGTTATTGGCCCTGACAACTGAGCTCCTCTAAAGACAGGTCCTGGCCCTACCTGAATCTTACACCACCAAATTTGCATCGTCATCCGCACCAAACAGGGGGTCATTCCTGATCGCCTCATGAACAGGGGCCTCGCGTTTATTTCAGAAGTTGCAAAAGTACAATAGAACTGTCAGGCCCGATGACATGAAGTTATTGGCCCTGACAACTGAGCTTCTCTGAAGACAGGGCCCCGGCCCTAGAATTCTGAATCTTACACCACCAAGAACTTGCCTCGTCATCCGCACCAAACAGGGGTCATTCCTGCTCGCCTCATGAACCCGACACGCTGTTGCCTGAGACAAGTCTCCCCGGGGGGAGCGTGAAAGATCACTGGACTTCCGGACAGAGTAAACCGGCAACCAACTCGATTTTACCGGTGTCAAATACAACCTCCCGACTGACCACAGGCTAGTAATTAGAATTGCTTTGCTTTTCCCAGGATAAAAATCCAGCGACGCGCGCAGCCATTGAGATATTACAATTCACAGATTATGTTACCTTTCATCCCCGGCACCTTCGGATCTTGTCACATTAACGACGTCACAACGGGTACGACCCTTTGTCCTCACCCAACTCCTTCCCAACAGAATCACCCGCCACTCGTCCGTTGCTTTGGACAAATATGGATGAATCCCATTCCCTGATAATTACAATCATCACATGTCAAATCCTTAATTACAGAATCGTTTTGAACAAGGGGAAATTTCGCCCATTGATGCGGGATGAGAATGCCTTTCATTGGCAGCATGAAAAGGCCGGTGACACCCAGAAGGAACATGACGATCGTTTTCGTACAACACAGTTTTGTGTGACTTCGTCCAGAAGGAACATGACGATGGTTTTCGTACAACACAGTTTTGTGTGACTTCATCCAGAAGGAACATGACGATGGTTTTCGTACAGCACAGTTTTGTGTGACTTCGTCCAGAAGGAACATGACGATGGTTTTCGTACAACACAGTTTTTGAATGACTTGTCTGATTGGTACAGAACACTGTTAAAAAAGTCGGTAGTTTTACAGAAAAAGCTGGTAAAGCAGTTTCCCGAAGCGTCTACATCTACTAGAAAGTTTGGTTCTGAAATCACCGTCACTGAACCTTGCAAGCATGTGGACGGCTGTTGCATGTCAAGATCACTGTAATGGTACTGCTAATGATGTTTGTACAATTAATAAGAACGGCTCATTAACCATCGAGTCATACTTAACTGAGTAATTAGCCTGAACGTGATGCAGATGGACAATGGTTGGGTTGAGAGGACGAAATGGCCAACAACGGTTGGCTGCAAACTGCTCTCTAATCACCACTCGGCATCTCATGTAATGCATCACCGATTATGATATGATGTAGGCCTACACGACTAGTGATGCAGTCTCCGTGATGCCGTCTCCAGATGTGTTTTAGACTCGTAGTCTCAGAAAATGGACTGGCCTCAACGAGACGGAGAGGACACGCTGAAATGGAACACTACCTACACTCACTGAAAAACTCTGCTTCGTCAAAATGACGAATTTGGGTTCGTTTTCCATTTATCGCCAAACTGAGTATCTAATTCGTCGAAATGACAAATCCACGGTTCGTCATTTTGATGAACCCTTGTATCTCAAACAATCTCTAACAAGGTTCGTCCAAATGACGAACCGTGGATTGTCATTTCGACGTATTAGGTACTCTGTTTGGTGATAAATGGAAAACGAACCTAAGTTCGTCATTTTGACGAAGCAGAGTTTTTCAGTGTAGCGGCCTTCTGGCTTAGGCACACGACGATGCTGCTGCTGCTGCTGCTGCTGATAATGCTGATGCCTAGGATGTAGCGGCTAGTTAACCAAATTCAGCTCTTATACAGGTGTGACAGGAATCAACGTCCTAGGAATGCAAGTCCGCCAAACAACAGCCCGTTATTGTAAGGTTATATTCGAATGGTCATGGTCTCCATAGCCATATACATGTATTCTAATCCGTCGCTGAACAATAAAACCGGACTTTGATTCCAGGGGACTTTGATTCCTGTCACCCCTGTAACAAGGCCTATCCGCCTGTTCTCAAGTGCCACACGGACTCAAGAGCAGCCTACGTTTCTGATTCCGAAGCAATGGGGTAACTGCTGGATTGATGGTGTCAAATTGATACAGATTTGCTCTCGCAATTTCATAAATGATCGCTGACCACTTCTTCCGGTGAAAGTCTATTTTTGTCCTTCCCACGGAAGCAGTGTTAAAACCACCGTGTGAACAGCCATTCATCTAACAACGATTACGAAATAATCAACAATAGAATACAATGTATCGCATATTCTTGACATGAATACAACCAAGTGTCCCCCGTCCACAAATAAATGGCGATATTTGACCATTTCTTTGCCAGTCGAATTTATCCACGGCATCCGGTGGCATTTACAAAACGATTTTCATCTCGAATTGACGAGGCTATATTTAGCCGGAAGTCACAGTGAGGACAAACCACAACTGCGCATGCGCTAAATCAGATGCAAAGGAATCCGATCATGGCGACAGATAAGGTGTAAGATTACAATATTTTCTTTGCGAATTAACATTCTTTAGGTTTGAACATTGTGGTCAGAGGGTATTTGATAAGAGTGAATCGCCGAGATATCTATTTGGGTGATTTCGGGATCACGACATCCAAACAATGCAACCAGAAAACCCAAGATTCCGATATGTACTTTAGAAACGAATCGGTGAATTCAATAAGGGCCCAAGTCCATGAACTGTTTTTTACCGGAGAAGGTTTTTATTATTTTTCTCTGGATATTGCCATGGTCTGAGCATCATACCTTTGACACCTACAGTACTTCACTAGAGGCAATAAATCACAAAATGTAGTGGCAAATGAGACTTCGGTTTTGGGTGTGTGACGAAATGAAGACAGAGGAGTTGGGCCCTTTTTGAATTAACCATTGAAATCTTACATAGAAACATGAATATATAGGACAAAACATGTCTTGTTTATTCAGAATGATGATTTATGCTAAACTTAATGTCAAATGAACACTACAGATGACCAAATTTGGCCTTTCTTTCCAGCTGCAACTTGGCCCAACTCCTGGAGTTGGGCCCTTCTTGCACTCACCAAACACATGTGTGGAAGTTGGGACCTTCTGGCACACAATGGAATGCATTTTCACCTGAAGGTCACAAAAACCGTCAAACCTGAATTTTGAAAAAATGTGGAGTTGGGCCCTTGTTGAATTCACCGATTCAAACGAAATCTTGGCGTCAAAGTCAGATTGAAATTGCTGATGGCCTACGGCGGACGTCGGTGGGATGGACATCGACCTGGGGACCCAGTCATGCCAGTGATCCACAAGTTTTCTCGAAAAGTAATGAACTCCAATTGACACCAAAAAAAGTTACAATGCAAAATATTTCGATCCCTTATCAAAAATAGAACCCTTTGAATGAAGAATTCGGGTAATAAGGTCAATTCGGAGAGTGACCATTCCGTGTGTGGCATGGGGAAGCGGTCCGTGATAGATGTGCTCATCTGTCATACTGGAGCCAATGTTGGTGAAAAGTTCAGTTTGGTGCACAGGTCGTTATCAAAATGACCTTAGTGACAATTAATAACAATAAATGACTGCGTCCATAGAGGAATTTGGAGCAAAATATTCCGGGCGGCAGGTGTCGTGATCCCAAAGACTTCTGTCGCGTCTATACCTCTTCAGCCCCGAAAACCCTGGTTACGAAGGGAGAATGTGAAGATGGCGTATATCCCACGCCGGAATAAGATTCAACGAAAGGGCTGATTGGCTTCTGGTAACGCCAGACCTTCACAGAAAAAAAATCAACTCGAGTGGAGACTCGGAGTCTCACTTTAGGGACAAAATGGTTCGAAACACTTTTTGACTCAAAATGAAACAGAAAATATTTCGGCGCGAGACAATGACATCTCGGCCTAAAATATTTTCTCTCAGATCGAGACTGTCAGTACCTCAACCCGAAATATTTTCTCTCGGAACGAGGTGTCATTGTCTCGGGCCGAAATATTTTCTGTTTCATTTTGAGTCAAAAAGTATTTCGAACCATTTTGTCCCTAAAGTGAGACTTTGAGTCTCCACTCGAGTTGATTTTTTTTCTGTGTTTTGGAGATATTCAGTTAACAAAGGCTTACCTGCTCCATCAGGTATCTGAGAAAATCAAAGAACAAGAACTCCAGCAGTCCACATTTTCTCTGGGGCGCCTGTGCGAGGGAGAAGTCTGTGCTGGAGCAGGAGCAAGAATGAAGACTAGGGGGGAAGAAAGAAGTCTTGTGACCCAAATCACAATGGGAGTCCTCTCCAGAAGTAATTTGCGGAAGCTGCTGGGCATCTTGGAGGGAGGAGGGCCCGTGGGTATTCCAGCGCCATAACTCCTCTGACGTTAAGAAAGAAAGAAAGAAGATGGCGAACCGTGGACGGATGGATGAAAAGTAGGTCACCATGGACGACTTGACCACCAACTTTACATCAAAAATCGGACTTATGACATTGATCGCCAGAGAGGGAACCGTGAAGGGCTTTGTTTTAAGACCAAACAGAGCAACTTTCGATCGGTTAATGTCCGTTTACTGATAGACAGATGGCTAAACAGAGGTGAAAAACCATTGACCAAGCTTTCATGTGAGGCTCAAGGACCATCGATGTCCACTTGGCTGCCAATATAGTGATGACCAGTGGGTCATCGGCCATATGTACTGTCTGCTGCAGAGATATGATGATGGAACCGTGTCCAAAGAATGACGCTACGTTTCAGAATTGCTTAGGACGTTGATGATTGGTCAAACTCTGAAAGACAAGTCAGTGGTACTCAGATGCCTACTGATGAGGCTGTCGACGTTCGTAGTCCAAAAACTCGTACCACTATCACATTAAAACCCGCCCCCCATAATTCCTTAATTTTAGGGTACACACATGCTTGTTCCCGAGTTTAAGGACCCTCTTATGGAAGGAACCAAGGGTGGGAGACTTTACTGCCGTTAGAGGCCGCCTGTTAGCGGTCCTAGAACGTCACAAAACTTGACGTCAAAGACGTAAGCTACGGCGTCCACGTCATTATGGATGACGTCGTGGCGTGCACTTCTTCCTTGTGACATCAAATTTCATGACGTTCTAGGACCGCTAACTGGTGCTGAAAGGGTAAATGTCGTCCTGGGTATATACAAAGATTATCCAGGATCTCGGTCTTCACTAAAACAATACCCTGGGTGTAGTTTCGGTAGCCAAACATCACCCAGCACCCGCAATCCTTGCCCAGGAACGAGTCCTATTTAGAAATCCCGTGGAATCTGGCCGGTCTCGCGCCGCGGTCCTTGTTCAGTGTAGCTGTTCATGACATTCTTCAGGCAGTCACGTGACGACGGCCGAGACAACCTCGAATCCAGGTGTCACATTACGATCCTGGGTGATGTTCGGCCACCGAAAGTACACCCAGGGTATTGTTTTAGTGAAGACTGAGATCCTGGGTAATCTTTGTATATACCCAGGACGACATTTACCCTTTCAGCCTAACTGGTGGTGGCCTCTAACGGCAGGAAAGTCTCCCATTAGGCCCCCTAACATGCCTAATGGAAGGAACCAAGATATTTTCACCCCTTTTCGGGAGGAACGAACTGAGACTCGGATATGATGCACACTACTCGAGGTACTCGTTGGGGATAACGTAAATGCCGGGGTAAATGATAAAGTGCAGCCTGACCTGAAAGACATGAAAGACGCGTGTACAGCGGGAGGGATTACTTGTCGCTGAGATTGAGAATAGGACTTTCATACCCCTTTTTATTATTTTTTCGGGAAGAGAACCTTTGCCCCCTTTTTAAGAATTTTTCGGAAGGAAAGCTATTCAAAGTGTTTTTAAGTGTTTTTCGGGAATTTTCCCCCGAACAGTGCTGCCGAAAATGGCCCCTTTTCCGGAGAAAATTGGAACGAGCATGCGGTATGGTTGATCCCCGAGTGTGTGTGTGGGGGGGGGGGGGCATTAAAGNGCTGTGACCAGAAAAAAGGAAATGGGCGCTGGGCCCCACAACTGTTGGTCAGGATGATTCCCATGAGCGTTTCACGACCAGTGTCTCAGTTTTTACAGGATCTGTTAACAGGATCCACAATGATCTAGCTCAAGGCATTCCTTTCTGGGATTTTGACTTGAAAGTGCCTGAAGAAGACCCCGGTGTGAGGTCGAAAATTTGCAAACATCGGAGACGACTGGGAGAAGCTGGGTCGATATAAGTCCTATCTGAAGTGGTGTAAGGAATTAAATGGCTTCCAACCTTCAAGGCATTACAATATGACGACGTTACTAATGATGTGACAGGCTGCTTCTCTTGTATCGGGCAGAACACGGTCTACAGGGAGAAGCTGATGATTATGTAAAACATGAACCTTGAGGAAAAAGTTGTTTAAAAGAAAGTTGTACAAAAAGAAATAATTTGATACCTGGAAACAGTCAGGGGGAAAAGGACAACGCCCGCTGTACACAATCAAATTTTTCATCCAATTTTTTGGAATTTCTGCGCCATCTGTAGCCGTGCGAAGAACTAACGTAAACACGGGGATTTCGAAAAGCACGGCGATCTTGCCGTGTCTCAAAAACTCGTGTTTTTCAGACACGGGTTTCTCGAAGCCTGGCAATTCATAGGTGTGACCGCAAAAAACCCCGGGATTTTATGTGGTGTAACGACGGCTTATTGGGAACATTACGGCGAGAAACAAAGCATTTTCCGTTCCGCAGTCGGGCCAGCGAGGAAGTATGAATGGCCAATAGACTTGAACAATCCGTAGCCACACGCTGTTACTCACCAAATAGATTGACCAGTCATCAATAGGCTATCATGACTGATTGAATAGGCGAGGATATCTGACACATTCACAGTCCTGAAGTGTTACACTCTGGTAAATGAAGATCAAATATCGGCAATGAAAAATCATTTGTCTCGTTGGATTGCCTGCCATGTATCGGCAGTGGAGACAATCGGACTTGGGACGTAGCTATTTAACAGCAACCTACTCCACTCTTGTTACAAGCAGTCCGAACATTCCGTTGCTGACACCAAATGATAGGGTCCAATATCTTTAGGTAGCCAGATTTTTGGACACATTCCATCGCACGGGTGCCAACGGCACTCCTCGGCCAACAACAGGAGATAGAAAGCTGTGACCAGAAAAAAGGAAATGGGCGCTGGGCCCCACAACTGTTGGTCAGGATGATTCCCATGAGCGTTTCACGACCAGTGTCTCAGTTTTTACAGGATCTGTTAACAGGATCCACAATGATCTAGCTCAAGGCATTCCTTTCTGGGATTTTGACTTGAAAGTGCCTGAAGAAGACCCCGGTGTGAGGTCGAAAATTTGCAAACATCGGAGACGACTGGGAGAAGCTGGGTCGATATAAGTCCTATCTGAAGTGGTGTAAGGAATTAAATGGCTTCCAACCTTCAAGGCATTACAATATGACGACGTTACTAATGATGTGACAGGCTGCTTCTCTTGTATCGGGCAGAACACGGTCTACAGGGAGAAGCTGATGATTATGTAAAACATGAACCTTGAGGAAAAAGTTGTTTAAAAGAAAGTTGTACAAAAAGAAATAATTTGATACCTGGAAACAGTCAGGGGGAAAAGGACAACGCCCGCTGTACACAATCAAATTTTTCATCCAATTTTTTGGAATTTCTGCGCCATCTGTAGCCGTGCGAAGAACTAACGTAAACACGGGGATTTCGAAAAGCACGGCGATCTTGCCGTGTCTCAAAAACTCGTGTTTTTCAGACACGGGTTTCTCGAAGCCTGGCAATTCATAGGTGTGACCGCAAAAAACCCCGGGATTTTATGTGGTGTAACGACGGCTTATTGGGAACATTACGGCGAGAAACAAAGCATTTTCCGTTCCGCAGTCGGGCCAGCGAGGAAGTATGAATGGCCAATAGACTTGAACAATCCGTAGCCACACGCTGTTACTCACCAAATAGATTGACCAGTCATCAATAGGCTATCATGACTGATTGAATAGGCGAGGATATCTGACACATTCACAGTCCTGAAGTGTTACACTCTGGTAAATGAAGATCAAATATCGGCAATGAAAAATCATTTGTCTCGTTGGATTGCCTGCCATGTATCGGCAGTGGAGACAATCGGACTTGGGACGTAGCTATTTAACAGCAACCTACTCCACTCTTGTTACAAGCAGTCCGAACATTCCGTTGCTGACACCAAATGATAGGGTCCAATATCTTTAGGTAGCCAGATTTTTGGACACATTCCATCGCACGGGTGCCAACGGCACTCCTCGGCCAACAACAGGAGATAGAAAGCTGTGACCAGAAAAAAGGAAATGGGCGCTGGGCCCCACAACTGTTGGTCAGGATGATTCCCATGAGCGTTTCACGACCAGTGTCTCAGTTTTTACAGGATCTGTTAACAGGATCCACAATGATCTAGCTCAAGGCATTCCTTTCTGGGATTTTGACTTGAAAGTGCCTGAAGAAGACCCCGGTGTGAGGTCGAAAATTTGCAAACATCGGAGACGACTTTGATTAATTTAAATTGTGTCACATTGTGTGTCGTTTTTTGTGCTTTATTTTGGGTAACAAATTTTACAGGGAAATGAAGATTCCCACACAGTTATCGAAACTGAGCCATGCACTGAATATGTCCATTTCTCAGTGAAAATCGTAAGACACGGGACGTAAAATGCTCAAGACCCAGGTCTTGATAGCGAAAAAAAACTTTCAAAAGAAACCAGGAGGATTCCTGCAGTTGATGGTAGTAAATGTTGTTACTAACTCCATCAGAAGTCTCCTCGGCCCCCTCCTCTATACGACCGTCCATCATGAGATGACCAACCGGTGAAGCACATCAAATGTCAGCGTCTCGGTCAGCAGGAATCAATCATCTCACCATGGAAAACCTCTGCCCCCTGCCTCAAAACGTCCATACAGGGAACCAGGTCCCCATCAGGGGTTTAAATGAAGCCCCTGTGAGGCGGATGATCCCTAATCCATGTAGAAATCACCATTAGCAGATGACAATGTATGATCGTGCTGATTGGTTGAGTGATGATGACAATGGTGGGGAAGAGGCCGAGATGGACAATGAGATTGATGACAAATATCGTTTGCTATGGAAGCTATGATGGTAATGGAAAGGAAAGATTAAATACTGAGAAAGTCGGAACGACCAAGAAACACTTTGGGGAAATATTTTCATGGAAATTTCGTCAAAATGTTCTGATTTTCTTAAAGGGAGTAAGAAATACGTAAAAGTGGAAATTAAGTGGGAAATTTAGGAATTTTGCGTAAATTTTTCAATTTCTCAAATTGGGAGGATTTTTTTCCCATTTTGAGAAATTTTCTTAAAATGACATGACATTTTGTCTGATTTTTCGGGCGATATTTCTCAAAATAGGAAAAAAAGTTATCCCAATTTGAGAAATTGAAAAATTCGCGCAAAATTCCAAAATTTTCACTTCTTATTTTCCACTTTTATTTCTTACTCCCTTCTTAATCCAATAGCGTCGATTGAAGCCAAATTGCATGACGGGAAACCGTCCCCCGCACAGCGGAAATAGAATGAACGCATGCGTATAACCCCCTGTTGTTCACGTGGTGTGAGAACGTGACGCCAAAAACGAAATGAAGGAAATTGATGATCAGAAAATGGCTTGCAATCAAGAATGAAGTGAATCTCATCATCTAGAATAAGCATAACTTTCATTTCTCGTACGACCTCACAACCAAAACTGGAAGTTCATCAGCATTCACCACCGTTGATCTACGGACACGACCTACCCCACCGGCGGCCATCTGAACACCATGAAATTCGGCGGCAATGGGGCGGCACGCGACCTGGTTTGCTTTTTCCATAACACCATTCAACAAGACAACAACGTCAAAGAATTATCCTTTGGAATATAATAGCAACTTCGCCAGGAGGCGGTCAGGCAGCATTTGATGGTTCATTTCGAAAGAACAAGTCGAATTTGCAGCCAAGGGATCCTGGTGAACTTCCGACGAAGTGCCGAGGTTAACATCGAACCAGTGGTAATCTTGAGGTGCTGAAAGATCTCTGATGCAACAACAGAAATGAGCCAAATGATAGGGTAGACAAATTAAGTCCTATTTAACCATTGTCCTATTTAACCAATGACCACCACCGAAACAATGAACTGCTTAATCCCGTTCCACACGGTCAAGCAATATTCTGGTAATCCAACTGTTCTCCGATATTTGCAAATTTTCGACCCACACCGGGGTTTTCTTCAGGTACATGTACATGTACTTTCAAGTCAAAATCCCAGAAGATTTCACGTTACATGACTGTTTGGAAGTCTTGGACCTGCATTGACATTGAGAAAATTTGATCAGAAAGAAGTTAAATAGACTTTCTGTGATGATCGATTTTCAGCCACGCCTTCCCATTACATACGGCAATAAAAGACAATCAGTTACCTGTCTTGTATGAAAGATTGTTCAATAACTTAATAAAGAAATCGACAATAGGCGAAAAGGGCAAGAAACCATCAAAGAGGGACGCAAAGGAACGATACTGCTTCAAAGGCTATGAAATGTACACTAGATCGAGTAACATATTACATGTATAAATAGTTCGATATAATTACAATACAATAAAGAAACGATAGAAGGGAGGGACAAAAGGCTTTGAGGATCCCTGAGACCCCGAGAAAGTCAACATTGCTTCTACTTCAAACGCTCACAAGGGTCCTCTTTCTTTCAATAATATGTATTGCCTTTGAGGTACCAATGCACAGCAAAGGGGTGCTTGGCTGACGTTCTGGTTTTGCTGACAATGCTCTGGGTGAACCGAGAAGCCAGTGACTCTTTCAAGAAAAGGGCCTAAAGGGGCTTTTTAGGGGTAAAAGCCCCTTTTTTTGTATCATTAGAAGTTCACATCGATGGGTGGAGAATGTTTGCTAAAATACTCTGGGTGAACCGAGAAGCCGGTGACTCTTTCAAGAAAAGGGCCTAAAGGGGGGTTTTAGGGGTAAAAGTCCCTTTTTTGTATCATTAGAGATTCACATCGATGGGTGGAGAATGTATCCCTCTCCAAGTGTTGTGGCATTTCACTTCACCAAGAAACGATCATCAACCTTGAAATTAAAGAAAAGGTGAAATTTTCTGGGAGGTGGAAAGTTGTGTAGGGCATATAGGGGCATCGCAGTTACCAAAATGGTTTCAGCAGTTCTTGGGTTGAAACTTGCGTATCTCCTTCATAGATATCAGCCCGAGGAAACGCATGGCGGAATATTCATCATGCAAGCAAAAGTCATCGACTCTGAAAACCCTGAAAAACAGCTTATACAAAACAAATTCCATTTCACTCAAAACGCGTTGAAATAAACGTCCGTGAAGCCTAATTAATCCTTGCCCATTGATCAATCTGACATTTATCAACACATATTACAGAGGAGTGTTTGAAAAAGACATCACTATCATTCATTTTGTGGCATACAAGTATCTGGTAATTAATTTCAAGCTCCATGAGTATGACATATTGGACGGGGAACACATTTATAATCCTGGTGTGCACGAGGGTCTCTATATATTAGTGGACACCAGTACATGATCATCATTTTCACATAATTCTACAGCTCAGTGCATGGTATTGGCAATGCACAGAGAAACAGCTTGAACATTTCGTTATGTCTGTAACATTAGGAAGGTTTAGAAATCAAAGGATAAACGTAAACTTTGCGACAACGTTATTTTTCATACTACACATTCTGAATCACCAGATTTTATGTTGCATTTTCGGTACCACGAAAATAATTGTTACGTTTACGTTTATCGTTTGATTTCTAAACCTCCGTATTCAGATGAAAATGCCGACAAAGTAAGGGAACAATGTGCATGAACAAGGTCTAGCTTCTGGTCGCCACAGTAGAGGAATTCCACGACTGAGTAAGATCTTAGGGCCGTATGCTCGGGTCGGACTTTAACCTAAAGTACAGCGCTGAAGTTAGACTTTCTCTATGGCTTGAAGCATTGAGAAAAGTTAGACTTTAATGAAAGTCTGGCTGAAGTCCGACCCCAGCATACGACCTCTGGACCCATATTCATAAAACTACTTAAGTCTAAGTGTGTCACCTATCCTTTGTTTAACACAAAAGATAAGCACAACACGTAGACTTAAGTAGTTTTATGAATACCGGTCCTGGGGCCGTATGCACCAACGAAGATTACCGGTATCTTGAACTGCTCAGGTTGAGCCACAGCTTTTCAATTGTGTTCAGGTTTGCCAGGGCATGATGTGACAATGGAAAAGTTGTGACTCAACCTGAGTTCAAGATAATATTCGTTGGTGCATACGGCCCTGGATGTTCTTCCAGAAAGGTTAGACATTACATAAGTGATTTTTCGATCAAAAAGCATGTTCGTCCCCAAATCACCCGAAAGATGACATAATGAAACATACGAATGGTGTAGGCCAGTATGCGAATGGTGAGGCCTACTAAGAGGACCTCTCGAGAGGAATACTCATAGGCCCCTTTTACACTACGTGTTTTCAACCGTGCTCGACCCGGGTCGAGCACGGCGCGGCAAAAAAGGTGATAGTGTAAATGGGTTGGCACGGCACAACTGGGCTCGGCACGGTGCTACTTTCATCCGGGCCGAACCCCCCAACAGGAGGTGGGTTCGACCCGGGTCGAGCACGGTTCCGCTGGAAAACTGCACAGTGTAAACACGCTACTGGGCTCGGCCCACTTGAATGACTCGCCTTTAGTGAATGCGCATGCTCATTTATCGGCCTTGAACTCAATACGTCATTGCCGCGAATG